>JANIJG010020659.1:1187-19445 GCA_024611175.1 Megaceryle torquata
CCGTTTCGCAGGGTGGTCCTCGATTGGGCGCGGTGGTTGGTGATGTGGGTGGTCGTTGAGGGTGATTCGCTGGGTTTGGGGGATGTGGTGAGAAAGGGTGAAAACTTGGGGAAAAGAGGCAGAGGGGAGGACTGTTGTATAACCTAACAGCAGTTTTTCTATCTCAAAAGATTTTTTTCCTTCTTCAATTCTGCAGCTGAGAGCTAGCATTTTATCATTTCAGCATGTCATACTGTTAGACTAGGCAATGATGTTATGCACTGAAATGCCAGTTTTACCCCAAAATTGAAAGTTATGCCACACACCCATTTTCACCTAATAAGACAGCTCTTAGTTCATATAGCAGATTTCCAAGCCAATATGAATAGATGAGCTTTCCTGAGTACTGCTATATATTATTCACATATCTCAAAATATACCTAGTTTGCCTTTATACATTTTGAATTCAACATTTCCTAGATTAAATATTTTTAAAGGCTTTTTCATGAAAAACTAAATGTAATATGTGTTTCTTAATCTATTATGAGTATTTTGTCTTTTTCAGAATAAATCATGGTGTTTTCTCCATGGTTGAATTGTTCAATATTCCTTAGCCTAGTGAATAGGAATATGTATTGCATCTTAATATTTATTTCCTGGAGTCACTTCATAAATGTAGAAGGTGACATTGTGTGATTATGTCTAATCAGATTCTGCGTATGCTGGAAAAGAGACTTAAACATGGAAAATCCTTTCCCTGACACCCTCCTTCATCCTTTTTCCTTTCTCTAGGGCTAAACTATGTGAGGACCCATCAGGAATTGGAAGAGCCCCAACAATTTATCACTCAAATGTTCAGAGTGAAGAATGTAATAAATCTGTAGTAGTTTTGCTATAGGAGAGTGTGTAAAGCATGAAGATTTCAGCTGTACATCATGTTTTTAACAGTTTCTAAAGTCATCCAAGGAAGAGCATGACTAATAAAGCTGCACCATTCCTCATAGTTTATATTAGACTCAGCGCTGAGAATGTGTCAATTCTGTGGATCCAGTCTGGTCTAGGCTTTTGAATAAACTGTAAGATTATTTAATACCTATCAAAATTGCACTTTCTTGTAAAAATTCTTTGATGTTATGGGTTATGACTAGTGGAATAACTAAACAAATCCCAGAGTCTCCAAAATTCTTTTGGTGCTGCAATATAGCAGGAAGGGAGAGGGACTGGAGACTGTAATGCAGCTCAAATTGTAGATAAAAAGCTATAGATCCTCCCCTCTGCAGGCTGATTGAAACCTCACATTATCTTCTGGCCTTTGTGAATAACTTTGCTTTCACTATATTTTTTTCCCCAAGTAATGCCTTTTGTTGCACTGAGGGAATGAATTATTTCATTAAGATAGTAGTAGTTAATTGAAATAGGATGGTTCTGTGTATCTGAGTTCTTTAGTAATACAAAGTGTCTTGGCTTTGTGTTTTTTTCAGTGAAAATTGTTTTGTTTTATTTCACGACATTTGACCACTGCATTTAGGGGTGGCTGCAGTGGGAATGGTTTCAGTGAGAAAGAACAATAAGGTTGCTGAAACACAAAACTTATTCTATTCTTTCGATTCTATTCTATTCTACTCTATTTTATTCTATTCTACTTTTTCTTTTTTTTTTTTTTTTTCCTGGAAGGAATCATACATAATTCAAGGTCAAATACACACACTATCACTATGGTTGGATTTCTTTATTACTGTAGAGCCCAGCACAGGCAGTTTGCGTAGTAGAACTGGCAATATATGGTGAGGTTCCTTTCAAAATTGTATACATAATACATATATACATTTTGGCTGAGGCCATTGTAAACTGTGTTTGTACGCCTTTGATATACAGATCAGATTCTGAAGATTAGATTTGGAAGAAGACTTTCTACACAGAGGTCAGAACCCCTTTTATACTGCATTGTCTCTCCATGCAGTTTAGTGTGAGATTTTTGGGTGTTGTTTTTTTTTTTTTTCACTGAATCAGGAGAGTACACTCACAGGTTATTCAGTATTGTTTGTCAGGTATTTTGCAGGTTGCATCCCCATACAGAGATGCAGAATATGGACCTTCATAAATTATTTTCTTACACCTATATTTGAACTTAGTGCTGTCTTATTCCGAAGAAGGCCTTACTGAACTTTGCATGGACTAGGACACTATTGAAAATGAACAAAGCACCACAGTCTGTTTCTGTGCTGCTTAGTCTTCAGTCAGAGATGATGGAGGGAAAAAAGGGACTTGCTGTTTTACAGGAGATCCTGGGTTGTAGAGGCTTTGGTTTGTTTTACATTAGAACAAAATGTCAGCAGTCTGGAATCTGTGGCAAAGGAGGATGGTTCATTTTGGCCCATCTGTCTGCCGGAGATCTCAAACACCAGATGGGCACCTGGGCATCCGGGGAGCTGAAGAACAAGCTCAAAACACTCTACCAGCCGGCCAGAGCACAGACCAGTGACAAATCAAGCAGCCAGCAAGAGGATAAGGCATCTGGCCAGGGAGAGAATGGTCGAGGCTATCAGGAAGCTGGGCAGCAGGCAAGCTGGGCAAAAGCCAGCCATGCTCTTGGCCAGCTGGCCAGAATCCCTGCTTGCCAGCTTGATACCTCACCAGATGATTGCTTGTCATCCTGCTAAAAGAGGCATGAGGCCATCTTTGCAGTTTAAGAAAACTGGGGGCAAAAAGGTTTTACTTTGGATTATTTAGTTTATTGTTCTTGAAAAGCTAAACAGAGCATTTTCCAGCTTTTCCTCAATACTACAAGATGTAGAGATTTGCTTTTTAAAAATGGCAATTTAGAGCATAGTGTGGGTCCAGAGCCACAACTCTGAGGAACTGTACTTTTTAAGTCTTGCAGAACTGGGCAACTGTAAATAGGTTTCAGGTAGGTTAGTTTGTTCTACAGATCTAACTGCAAACTATAACCACAGATAAGGTCTTAAAATCACCTATCTTTCCAAGTATTTCTGAATGTGTGTTGAATATAAATTTGAAAACTTTTCCTTGAAAACATAAAATAGAAACTTGCTTGCAAATTGATGCTGTATTTTCATATTTCTGTTCTTTCTTTGGACAATTCTGCTTTCTTAAAATATTTACATAAAATCACTTTTTGGGAAATACTTGTTAAGTGGTAGCTTTTTTAATTGGACCTAATGGACATAGTAAGGCAAAATGGTTTGTAAGCCCTTCTTGAGGTCTAAAATGGAATCGGTAACCTTCAAAGGTAAATAAAATTTTAAATCCATAATGCAGCATGATTCAGGATAAGCATTAAATGACTAGTCAGCAGTCCATAGTCAGATGCTTGAACATATGTGGAGAACCCACTCAAAAAAATAGTAAGTCAGCTGAAGTGAAATCACATACAGTTTCTACCTGAAAAATGGTTTTGGTATTACTTAGCAAATTCCATTGAAGAGTTTTCTTATTAGATTTAAACTCAGCCTTGTGCCTGGAGACTGCAGCTGCAACCCTATCTAGATCATTCTGTATGCAGTGGAAAGGTTAGAGTGAAGCAGATGGACATTTCTTTCGAGTGTAGAACCCAAATCTTGGAGAGCTGTGTCAAGTGTGATTAATCACTCTGCATCTTACTTCATAACTATTACTCATGGTTTAAAAATAACTGCTTTCCTTTGTCCCTGCTGCAGACTGGAATATAAAGATACATGGTTAGTGCACACTGTGCATGCAAGGACAGTTTCTGGTTTAACCCTTCACATTTGCCTCTGGCTTCTCTTTAACATGTGACAACCTGAAGGAGAAGCAGATGTCCAATACTGCAGATTGCAGCTTTGTCACAGTGATAGTATTATATTATAGGATTAATATTATTGTTGTATTTAACATCTAATTGTGTTCAATTTGATGATGATGTGTAAATTTACTAATGGGTTTACTTGCAGCCTATTTGTGCTAGTCATTTTGTATATTCTTCACATAAAAACCCAAAAAAATAAAAACAAAACAAAAACAAAACAAAACAAAAAAACCAAAACAACAACAAACCCCCTCCCCCCCCCCCACACACACAAAAACAAAACCAAAAACAACCAAACCCAACCCAACCATAAAATCCTGTTAAAATCTGGAGCCCAGCTAAGAAGCTCAGTCATTTGCAGCTGACAATTCAAAAGAAGTCTGCTGCTCCAGCATGGATGATGATAATCTTTGTGTCCACTTCGGTAGATACGCTGGTCTGACCAGAGCCATCTGACAGAATGGTTGACATGAGCAGTTTCTTAGGGCGGGGAAACAGCCCTGCTTGTTTTGCTTCTGCCAGTGCCTTAGAAAGTCAACTTTCTTGCTGCCAAGAGAGGCAGAGAGCTGTGGGAGCCGTAGGTATTGTTACATCAACAAGGGGAAACATATCCCAGTTATGCATGCAGGACCAGCAGGCAAGAACAGGCCTGGCTTTCCAGGACTCACCTTTTGACTTCTCCTTTTCCCACTGACCTCTTATCTTTAAGACGGCTATGTTCTACTTTGCTTCTTCTAAAAAGTCGTGATATGTCTTGTGTTAATCATGACAAAACAGCTGATCAACCTGTGAATAACTTACATAGTTGTGTTATAGTGTTGAGTATACAGCTGAGTTAGGCTTTGACCATATGACTTAAGACAGAAATGACTGCCATGTATTTTGACCTGTTAGGTTGCTAATGGCAGTGCTGTAATAGTTGAGGAATTACAAAGTGTGATTTCTTCATCTTAAGTACATTTTAGACTAATGGAGTAAGAAATAGCTTTCACTATTTCAGGTAGAAGGCCTGGATAAATGTTCTCTTAAGTCTTTGAAAACATCTGACACTTCTTTTTAATCAAGAGAGGGACTGGAAGAAATTTATGGTTTATTTGATGATTATTGTAATTTGACATTAATTTGTCATTAACATGCAAATGAAATATATATGCTCTTCTCTTGCTATTGGCATAAATGGTGTACTGGTTTTAGTTACAAAGAAAGAGCAAAGCAATGCTAAAAACTTTGCAGGATGTTTAAAATAGCAGTTTAAGGTAAAATGCAGCATATATAAATATAAGTAGGGATTAGCAGGGTGAAAAGATAAATCAAAGTTCAGGTGACAGGCAGATATTTGACATCCCAAGGCAGAGGTTTATGGTTGATTCATTTCTATTCTAATCTCCCAGTGAAATCCTTCCTGGTACTGGAGTACAAAGCATGAAAAAAAACACCTGCAAAATTAGTCCAGTTTATTGTGTGTTCTTCCTAACAATGTTCTCTGGCACCGTTTGGGGTTTTTCAGTTTTAAACTGCTTAAGATATATGCTGGTTTAATGAAAATTGATACAATCAAAGATGGTAAAAGTAAAATCCAGAACAACCCATGTATGTTTTTCAAAGCTGGCTACAAATCTTTGGAGAGGCTAGTTTAATCAGTGCAGAAACTTCTGACTGAGGCCTCCTCAGTAGCAGTTCAATATCAGGTGTGATATTTATAAGAATTCAATATTTGGTATCTATTGAAGTCCTACAATTAAAAACCAACAGCAATTAAATAGACATTATTTTAGGGTAATGCCCCTAAAAGAATGCTATTGCCTATCCAGGAACCCAAATATAAAAGATAACTTCCTTTTGCTTATGTGGCTTTTTGAATTAGAGACTCTTAAGTAACAAAACAGAAAAGCAAGTTCCTGTCAGCTCTGATAATGACCTTTTAATACTCATCTGTGTTTCCATTCAATACCTGTTTTCTATAACACCTATTTCTGGTTATTTTATACTGAGCAGGTGTCAGTTCTTTCAGGATCTCATTAAGAAAGGCACTATCACTCAACACTGATTAACTAATTTATTGAGTAAATTATGGAAACTATAGAAAAAGTGATAGCAATCTTGCATAGATTCTGATGCTGGGATCCCCTGCTGCAGTACTGGACAAACTGCTCCATGTGGATCTTGGCACACTGTATAGGGTTCTCATCTGCAGCAAAAAGTCCTCCTATACTTTTGCAGGGTCTTACAACACATCATTGATTACTGATAGCAGTCAAACCTAGAATGTCAGTTTGGTGAGGCTGTTGGACAATATGATCCCACATCCTTGTCTCTCTAGAGTTATAGTTCCTGTACAAGTGCATGTAATATTCCAAGTGGGCGAGGCAATACACTATTACATATAATGATGATTGTGTATTGGATACATGCACTTTGCTTATCTATGCACAGTTTACTTCTGCATGGTTTAGTTATTCTATAGAGCAGTTGCATTGTATCCATGGTGCAGAGGCATGCACTTGAGTAATCATGGATACTCTCTCATAGCTGGTTGGTAAATGTTCATCGACAGTGTTACATGTATATATGTGAGAAGGAAGCAAGCATGTGGATTGCAGACTCTTCATTCAGTAGCCTTCTGACTGCACCACTGCACTATTCAATAATTTGGGGTTATTTGGGATTGAGTAAAGAAAGGAATTGTAAAATTAAAGGATCTTAAGGAGAGTGATTTTGCAGAAGTGCCCTTTGCTACAAAATATTTCATTTTATGTTATATTTTTTTTCCTGCAAAAAGAAATGTGGCTGTATGGATAAACAATCATTTAAGATTTACTAGGAGAAATTTGATGTCTTAAATTCACACTATTTAAGCAAATTAATTGCAGACTTTACATCACTTATGGTGATAATAGAACACAAAAATTATTAGGTTTAAATCTAGCTGTTACAATATGTTGATATTTAACATGCCTTAAATATTATCCTTTGCATTAGAAAGTACTGCTGTTTTGTGAAGGATGAAAGGCAAAACCTCTTCATGGTCATACAGCTAGAAAACATTTATTGTATTATGTAGTGATATTTTTCTTTAATCTATTATTTAAATGTGAGTAATACTCTCCATTCTGAAACATACATAATACAAATGAATCCAAACACATAGCCAGTATGTAAAGCTAAAGTCACCCAAACTCTGCAAAGTCTGGGATCTGTGTATCATTAGTTGTGAAAGCTTTCTAATTTTGAGATTATATATGACATACTCCTTGTGTGGGGCTATTGAATAGTTTTTACATCACTGGTTTTAAGTAAATGTTTTCAAGATCTGTTCTTTCTACAGTTTGTAGAGTTAGCTTATTTGCTTGATTGTAGTGACACAAGCAACAGTTTAACTAAAACATTGTTATTAACTTTGATCTGCTCATCTGTGAGTGCGTTTCAATAGTGTACATGCCTTATTTGCTAATCAAGGATCACCAGAGTAGTTTTACAGTGTTCTGATTAATTCATCAAGGACAGCACTCCATAATGGAAATCTAATGGAGTACTGAGAACCCCATTCTGTGCAGCACAAGTGACTTGTTTTTGACTTAAACAAAAATCATGAACATTTATCACTTCTCAGTACCTGATCATCAGGGAACACCTCATGATTTCAAGGGTATCACCTCTTCTTCTTCCCACTGCTATTTTTGACATTACCTCATTTAAACAAGAGTATGCTTACAGACGGATGTAAAACCCCTTCTCTTCCCCAGTATAGTCCACATGATGGCAACATGACTGTATGGTGGATTGCATAATGGGGTGCTGTCCCTAGTCAGACACTGCCTCAGGACAAGGCTCATGTTTCTATATGCTGGCCTGGTGCAACAGTTTGTCATGGGCTTCCTGAACCTACAAGGTGGTAATGCCAGCCTCAAACAAGAAGAGGTACTGCATGGATGGTACAAAGTGTGCCATGGCACAAGACTTAAGGAAGGGAAAATTATGGAGCGTGGAATACATCACATTTAACTATTCTCCCTGATAAGGAAAAAGAACTGTGAAGTTCAGTATAAAGTAAAATGTAAGTATATGTAGGTGGAATTTGTGCTGTACAGACTATTTTAATCTATCAAATATCTGGTTTAAGGTAGAAGGGCTGGGGGAAAACCACCACTGAAGCTGCAATTTAGGCCTGTGCAGAAAAACATGTACATCACCTATAAATCTGAGCCACACATATGCCTTTAAGTTTTTTTCTATCTTGAAAGACATATAAAAAAAGCATAAACTTGAAACTGGAATTTGGCCAGGAACACAAACCAAATGATACTTCTGAAATATGATGCATTTTTGCTGTCATTTGGTTTTAATGCAGAAGTAATACTAGCTGCAGGATTTATCAATTTCAGATTAAGCTTCCTTTTCAGCTGAAGCACAGTATTTCTGAAAGCAGCTACTAGATTTAATTATGTTCATTAAAGTAAAACTCAGAACTATAACTGCAAGAGTTATTATGAAAATTCTTCAACTTTTTAACATGTTTGGTTTTATGATGCAATTAAACATTGGCTGTGAAGTTTATTGTCATCCCATGTAATGTTTTTTTTTGTCATTTTAAAACAAGCTTATAATTAATATGGGACGTAAAGATATGTGAAGTAGATGAGCAAAAATACAGCATAGTAACTATAAATCTGAAGGTGTTTACCATATGCAAGCATATCTGTACTGTTTCTATAGTTAGATGTATATTACATAGGCTGTTTTTAGGATATATGGAACCTAACTAACCCTTCATATAATGTGTAAAATAGCACAGTATCTGGAGTTTAAAAAACATGTTTCCAAAAAAGATTTCATGACCACTACTTTTTTAAGAGATGGTGGTGTAAGTGCTTGGTTTTTTCACATATTAAATGGATTTTTTTTATTATTATTAACTTAGCATGTAAATAGGCTATGACTGGAAGAACTTAGAAGGGCAGATTTAGTATTCACATTTTTTGTGAATATTTTCTACTGTCAAATAATAATCTGGGGCTCAGACTAGAACCCATTCTTTCCTTTGGGGCATCTGCTTGACTACCTGGTTTTTGTTTGTTGGGATTTGTTTCCTGACACTAGCAAGGAGTTTTAAAGTTCTATGCTGGTATCAATCCTACCTAAAGCTGGTCAACAAAGTTGAAAGTTAAGGGAGAAATGGATGACAGACCTATGATCAGTATGACTACCTCAGCTTTTATTCTGTTTGCCTGAGTGTATAGCAGAGACATTAATGATAGCTTTCGCATTTCTTGAGCTGCCTTATCCAATCCTCCTTTTCTTGTGTATCTGCGTGTACACAGTTTCTCAATGTAACAGTGGTTAACACAGGGGAATGCTTTTAACTCCACTGAAACTCATGCGGCTTAGTGTGAGAGCCTGTCACACATACAGCTTCCTGCAGGCCTGTCTTTCCAAGTGCTCACTGATTTAAGTTTTACTTTTTTTTTTTTTCCTGTTGCATTCACAGATTGTCACCTCATTCAGTTATTGATCCCTCCTGTAGTACAAATTCACTCAACACTGCCATCCCTGCCTTAAAACAATTTCCATGGGGGAATCTTCAATCTATTGCTTTGAACTTAAATGAATTTCAGATTGAATTGAAGGAAGGAATAAAGTTCCATTTCTATTCTAGCTGTTTGATTCTTCTGAGGTAAAAGGAAAAGATAATTTCTGTCACCAAAAATAGGCAGGCATGATCCTGAATGCACATGGACTATGTTGTCAGGTACATAGGTTCGATTATACAGTTTCTTCATCCTAATGCTGCTTTGGTCCTATCTGTTCAAAGGTACAAGTTGGTTAGGAAGTTTGGTAGTTTTTTTTGTTGAATTCTCAGCTATTGCTTCTCAATTCTGTTCAGAAGGTCACGCTGTATGTCTGAAGTCCTACAGCATGTGGCATGAGTAATTTCCCTCTTGGACACAGTGGGGTTGCTAGGTACAGCTACCTTCTCTTAGGCTTTCCTAAAGGGAAAAGCCCAGTGCACTGCAAAGGTTAAGTAAATTGGCCTTTGGGGCACAGCAGGAAGCTTTCCAGTCTGTGTTTGTTAGCTTCTGTCAAAAATAGTCCTGCTCATTGTTCTTGTTAGCTTCTCATTCCCTGAGGTTTGAAAGAACTGTTTGTACTTCAGGCACAGATACTGTGCCTGTTAACAGGACAGACAAGCATTTAAAGTGGCTGGCTGACCAGCTGACGTGGCATCGATTAAGTGCTCTGCTAATACAGAAGGTGCAAATGTAAGAACCTTACTCTAAGTTGCTAGCCATTTTGGCTATTAGCCATATCCATCCACCCTGGTGGTACAAAGCACCAAATAGTAATCATTTCAGCAGTCCTTCAAGTTGAGGCATTTGCTTTTCATACAAAGAGCTATGATCATCTAGCTATTCCACAAATTACACCTTGGTTTCTGTGGAGATAGCACAATTCAGTTATGGTAAGTAGTTATGGTGGCAAACTTATACGTATGTAGGGACTGCTTTATTAGGACATTAAAACACTTCCTTCTTTTTAACATTTCTTTTTACTGCTTTAAGCATTTCTTTGGAAGGGATACCTGAGAGCACATTCTGGACTGAACTGTGGAAGTGGCAGTAGCTTCCACAGCAATGGAAATCTTTTACCAAAATTCACCTTTGATGGTCAATTTTATTAAACTCTTTTGCTAGGGTGTAAGTCGTCTGTTTTCAGTCCTTTCTCTGTGATATGTGGGAATCTCTAGGCCATGGTCCAAGTAGTCTTTTGTATTAAATTTGCAGAACTAGATTCCACAGGTGTCTTGGAAAATATTTAGAGGTCTGTAAGCTCAAAAAAAGTTGAAAATCATTGCTTCATAAGTGCAACTCCATGATACAAGGAGAAACCCATCATTGTTTCAGTAGGGAGAAGCCTGACTGATCTCTTTTTCTACTGACAGAGATCATAGAATGTTAGAATCATTTAGATTGGAAAAGACCCTTAAGATAATGGAGTCCAACCATTAACCTAACACTGCCAAGTCCACCACTAAACGATGTCACTAAAGACCACATCTACATGTACTTTAAATACCTCTAGGAATGGTGACTTAACCACTTCCTTGGGTAGCCTGTTCTAATGCTTGGCAGCCTTTTCCGTAAATATTTTTTTTTCCTAATATCCAACCTAAATCTCCCCTGGCACAACTTGAGGCCATTTCCTCTTGTCTTATAGGTTGTTGTGTGGGGAAATATGCAACCCCCTTACAGGTAGTTGTAGACAGTGGGATCTCACCTCAGTCTCCTTTTCTTCAGGCTGAACAACCCCAGTTGCCTTAGCTGATCCACATAAGACTTGTTCTAAACAAGGTTTACTTTATTCTCTATGCCACAGCACATCTCAACATATTTTATATATCCTAGGTGGTACCTATAAATAGAAATGTAATTAATATGTTGATTCCATTAATACAAAAATGAATAGTCGATGAAGAGGAGAGATGCAATAGAGTGCAGTTTTCTTTTCATTTTCAGATTTATTTGTTCAGCTGATTGACATCTATAGATACAGACAGACAATTGTCAATAATAAAATTTGAGATGCGTCCATCAAAATAAACAACGGCACTAGTAGTACATTATGAGCTGCAAGTAATCAACATCAGCATCTGTAAAGCTCATGTGGTACTATCCATGACAATGGAAAAGAAGAAAGATTACTAAAAGGTAAGGACAGGGTTTTTTTTATTCTCTTTTCTTTAGTGCTGCAAATAAGTAGCAATATCAACACAAGTTAGCTGAGAACTTTTTTATTCATTAGTTATGTCTGACAGTTATTCTTTGCAGTATCTGGTCAGGTGGTGAGAGTGCATGAAACAATGAGCCTACAGTTTAAGCAAATGATTGTAAACTCCACAGAAATGAAGGGAGAATTAAATGTTGGATATTCAGAACTATTTTTAGGACAATATAAGTATAAAACCCCCAGTGATATCACAATCTATATCATGTAGCAAAGTCAGGAAAAAAAAAAAATTCTCTTGTGAAACTGGCAGATAAATGGAGGGTAGGAAAAATAAAAGAAAGATAAATATACCAGGAGTAACATCGGGTTTACTTTACTGGCATAAGCACAAATTTAGATTCAAGGCTTTGTATGGCACTGGTGATGCTTGCTGCAGATATATACCACTATAGACTTAAGAAGTCTGCAGGAATCTCTTCTTTTCATAATCTACCCTGCCCTTCCTATCCCCTGATTTAATTATTTCATCTTCAGGCTTCAGACTTCTCTCTTCTTCCTCCATATTGCTGCCTCTAAGATCATTTCTTTGCTTTGGAAAACTCATTAGACATGCATGCACCATTTGCTTACATCCTCAGTAAGTGCCTTGAAAGCCAAACTAAGATGGATAAGAAATGAAAAGCGTACTGAAGAGGATTTAGAGTTGAATTTAAGCTTTCAGATAAAACATTGAATAAGCCTCCAGTTGTTCATGGTCCAAAAATCTCTAGTTTTCTCAAATCTGTCCTTTTTATGGCATCTAAGAATCTGTAGAAAGGAATATGGTAAACACCAATTCTCTTCTTCACCAGAAATTTTCCTGGCCTTCAGTATCCCCCTCTCCCCACTCTTATGCCTCACTTTAAGATGTAGAGAGCAAGGCCAGCTGCCTGGTACTCTCACAAGGTGCAAGAGGGTCACTGGGAGGCAGATGCTAACTTCAGGGTTTAAAAGGACTGAGACTGGGAGAAAAGCTGCAGAATGAGCATTTTCTGCCCTTCTATGTCCTATTTCTTTGACTCTTTGCAGAAGAATGGTTTCTATCCCAGCAATTACTGCCTCTGGGTTTTTTGGTTTCCAGTCATAGCTCTGGAACTGCTGATGAGCCCAAATCTTCCTAGGCTGCTCCCAGTAATGCAATCTGTTGTTTATATTTAAAAATATTTTAATTGTCTAATTAGCATTTTATCACCTAAACTTTGGTATTGTATTCTGGGCTTTAATGAGTTGTGTATATTCAGTTTTGCTCTCACTTCTGTATTTTTTTTACCTATATGTAGGCTGAGAAAGTTTTTAAAATGTCTTCAAAACTTCTGTTTCCTTTTAAAAATATTTAAGCATCTTCAGCTACTGAATTTAAAATTTCAGTAATAGTATTCTTTTTCAGGACATCAAAATCAGATCTGAACTTGAGAATGTCAATTTATTAATGTAGTAATCATGTAGTATTACTAGATTTGTTATGGTTAAGTAACTAATATAGGTTATAGTTAAAAGAAAGGGAAAGACTGGGAGGAAGTATCTTTCCAAAGCCAACTGACAAATACTAACAAGCTTTTGCTGTAGAAGGTTGCCTGAGGAGGGGAGCTTCCCATAGACCGTGTCTATATTTTCCAGTTATATGATTCAGCCTAATAGTTCTGTTAACACATTGAATATGCATCACATTGGGATAAAAATGGTTCACATGCCATTTCTTGATTGTGGACAAATAAATATCAGAGAAAGAAAACATAAATCCAAGAAAATACTGTTTATTTAAATAATGTATTTTAATTTTTTTGATATTTTTACTGCTATTCATCCAGATTATACATCAGAGTAGTAATAAAACTGATGTGACACAGCAGGTTCCTCACCAATCAATTGTGCAGAGATGACTCCAGGGAAAGGTCATGCTGTGGCTGGAGCTGATGGTGGTGCTGGGAACCACTTTCCATTGCCACAGCTCAGGTCACTGTGACTTCTCTATTACATCCCTGAGTCTCACAAGGCTTCCAGCAACACTGAAAAAGGGATTGTAAAAGCCATCTCCTGTTTCAGTGGAGAGGTGGTGCTACTTATAGTCCTGTACCAGCTAACACTAATGTTGCCTGGGGATGGGTGATGCTCCTCTTCTGTCTCAGTTCAAAGCTAGGTAAGCTAATCTGCCTTTGATTTAGAGTGATGTACTTGGTTTAAGACCAAAAGCATTCAGAGAAGGAAGCTCATCCGGGTACTGGTACTCTGGGCTAAGAAGCAGTAATACCACCTGAGACCTGAGTCCATGGCCCATCCCTCCCTCAGTCCCTCCCTCACTCCCTCCCTCATGATGTGCGCCTGCTTTTGTGTGGTCTGGCACTGCAGACAGAGCATTTTGCCAGCCTCAAGCTCAAACTGGTCATTGAACATTGAATTTAGACATTATCATAGCTATGTTGCCATGGCCATTGTTTGACATGAGGGGCATTTGCTATTATTAATAAAATAAGAATAGCTATAAGAGTCTAAGAGCATTGATTTTTAGTTGAGTGAGCTACTGGAAGGCAGAAGAACAGTGGTGTATCTAGTGAAATATACTGAAAGCTGTTATGAAATGGTTAACACCACTGTTACTTCGCTACCTTTAATAGCAATTGCAGTCTGTAATCATTATCTCAGCAGAATAACTCATTTATTACCCAGTATGATTGGTTATTGGTCATAAACTTTACCATAAATTAGCATTCTAAAAGCATCTAGAAGAAATATACTGTTGGCAGTTGCTGGGCAACTCACTATTAAATTCAAATAACCAATGAAAGCAAGAAAGGAATGATAAAGCATGTTTATTAAATGAGAATAAGAAGGGTGCTGATTAAAGCTTATAACTATCAAATCTGATAAGCTTTTCTTAGAGACAGATTCTGTCTCAATCATATCAGAGTGAAATAATTGAAGTAAAAAGAGTAACTATGAATTAAAATCAGTGCAAGAATTTGATTCCTTGATGTTTAGCTCTTAATACCACCACCACTAGGCCTGTTTACATGTTGTCTGGTTTGGAAAATATGAGTGAAATTTGTCTATACTCCAGAACAAGTCTCTATTCTACTGCTTATAATGATTTTAAAGAGATGGGATATCAGAACATATTAATCCTAGTTTTAAAAGCAGTAATACCACCTGAGACCTGAGTCCATGGCCCATCCCTCCCTCAGTCCCTCCCTCACTCCCTCCCTCATGATGTGCGCCTGCTTTTGTGTGGTCTGGCAGAATGAATTACAGCATCCACCATGGACATCTATTTGTAAACCTAGAGTTGTTACATAGAATAACATATTGGTATCAAAATGGTGGCAGGAAGAAATGGTATTAGTATTTCTTTAGAGATTACTCTAGACAGAGAAGGTTCCTTTCATACAGACACAGGTATGAATGAATCATTCATTAGATTTAGTCTTAACACACAAAACTGATCTTAATACAACACTTGGAGTTTAATCATCTCTCATAGTGGTTGGGAGGTCAGTAGCAAGATACGTTTTGTACAAATTTCACATTTCATTATACATTATTAAAGATAACTAGACTTTTTGTTTGTTTAATGCTGGCAAAGCTTTTCCTTGCAAGACCTTTCACAAACTTCTGTATTTCTTCATTTTAAGCTGCTGCATGAATGCCCAAATTATCAGTGTCACAGCAGAATTCAAGTATTGTACCTATCTTTGTATCTGTAGACACCCTCTTAATCTGTAGGTCCCATGTGCTACATCCTTCCAGTCCTAGAAATGTTGTGATGAAAACACATCATTTTACTAATAATGGTTCCAAAGTCTCAATATCTGACAGACAGTGTGGGTCTGTTTTATGCCAAAATTCATTGCATGGTTAATGTCTGAGTTTGGTATAGGAATTCAAATGTCTGAAATTCAATCACCATTTTGGAGCTGGGAAGGGAGGAGAGGAGAAGGAGAAGAACTTCAGAAATACAAGAACAGAATACATGTGTATGTATTTCTGCTGAGAAAATGTGTTATACTCGACCATTCTATAGGCCATGGAGTCTTCTTAGGCTCTTGCAGTTCTATCTACCTCACATTTTTAACTCCAGGTCTATCAGTCTTTTCTGAAAACAGTTTTTTTTCTTCTGTAAGCAGCTTGTCCTGTGGTTAAATAACTAGTAATAACTTTTCTTTTGAGCTCAAGTATGTTTTGCTCCTTTGAGTCCCTTGAGCATTTATATTCCGACACTACTGTTTGATGTCTTTGCCCTGTTCTTGGGAAAAGTATGTTTCAACAAATACCGGTGAAGCAGTAGAGAAAAATGGTGTTTTTCCTTATGTTGCCTTTTTCCTTCTCCTGATATGTGCTGGCCAGGTATACTCAAATGCTGATAGTTTTTAACTGACTTCCTGATAGTCTATACACATACCATAGACATATTTGCACTACTTCCCTCTCACTTTAGTAAAAAAAAATGTAGATAGAGCAGACTAATAATACTAGAAGTTAAAAAAAAGCAAACCAGAATATATAAAGTGGACATATTTTAAAAACTTTTAGTATACAATGAAAATTTAAATATCATATGTGATATTTAAGTGTAATACAGCTCTCTTTCTTCATTTCCCTTCCCCCATCAAGTTGAGGAACAGATAATTAGAAAGGAAGTAATGTGTGTAAAGCTCAGTAATATAGTCAAATGTCAATGCATGAGCTGGATAAAGAGAACAGCCCCATGAGTATACTTAGAAGCAAATTGAAATAAGAACATTCTGCAATTTTAACCAAAATGATTATTTTAGATGCCTGAAGTCTATGAAAATTGCAATGGGAGGCAATACCACTCCAAATTATGTCATCTTTCATTCAGAATGTGCTGTTAATTATAGATGCACCTGTTAGATTGTACTTACTGTTATGTCACCATTACAAATGAGCACACTCTATTTAAATGAATTCTTTCATAGCTAAAAACTATGGCCTGATTGTATTTTTAATATGTTTTCAACACAAATATTTTGGCTATTACTGTTTGTGAAGCAAAATACACACTTTTTACAAACTCATTGCATTCAGGGCCAGAAGGACCTTTTGGATCATATAGCTTTAAGTTTTACCTTTTGCTGGTGAGCCTATGACATTAATAAAGCAAAAAATGACATAAGAATGTAGTTTTGAATTTCACTTTAAAAAGGAGATCTTTATTCCACAGTGCTGAAGAATAAGTAGAAGTTGCAAAGGAAGATGTGAAATGTTGTGAGTAATTCAATTTCTCATCTGAGTTTTGCCTTGAGATATCTTAAAGTAATACAAGGTGCAATACTATAATAAAAAGAATTATTCAGATATTATTATTACATTTTTGTGAAATAAAATATTTTTTGATACTTCAGGCTAATTCTTCTAATGTTGCAGAAAAAGGTGTAGGTCTTATGACGCCAAAATTTTTAAGAAGCCTTTTGGAACAAGGCTGGATTACACTTACAATTTTGAAACTCCTATATAACTTTTTTTGAGCGTAGCAGATTATTATCCCCTACTAAATCTTTTTAGCTTGGCATGATAAGTCAATATTGTGTTTTGCTAGTGATAAAATCACTGATTCCCAAATATAAAAGGGGGGGGGGGGGGGGTTATCGCTTGATTCTAATTCTGAATGGAATTTCACAGTATTACACATATTTTTTTTCACTTTTTTTTTTTCTACACGAATTCAATCAAAACCAGGTTAATTTGTGGACCCAAGCAAACACAACAAAACAAAAGATATAAATGAACAAAGCAGTATATTTTCCCATTGTTGTTGTATCTTTAGCTTTGTCAGCCTTCAGCTCCAGGACTTCCGTTGTACAAGTTCAGGCTTCAGCAGCACTTTTGTTTAGCATTTAGTGGGAATGATGCATATGGTTCTGTCTACCCAATGGCTGACCAGAGGGAGTCTTCTGGAAGATTGCTGTGGTGATACTGCTTTACCTGTATGTTATTCCCAAGAAATCTGAGACATTATGGAATCTATACTCCAGATTTATGATCTGTTGAACTGGACAAGAGCCACCCCTGGGCACCTGTACATACTTGTTACTGGTTATAGGTATGTATCTCTCAAGAGGCCATCAAATCTCACATTGATAAACACAAGGGAGGTCAGAAAATCTCCATCATTAGCACTTAATTTATATGAGAGTATGCTTGAAGTTAAAATAAAATTTTAGGAAAAAATGCAGTCTGGATCTGTCTGGATCTAAGACAACATGAGGCCCTTTAGTTTTGTAGTTCAAGGAGTGTAATCTTCTGATCAAGCAATTAATTCAGTTTACAGGCTTCTCCTGAGCACCCTCTCTCTTGAATATCTCTTGAGCAGCGCGAGTCATGGCTTGCAGCATTCTGCTCCTGACTGACATTGCAGGGCTACCTGTGGTTTTTGGTGTGTCCTTGAGTGCCTAACTATGGAGTGGGGCAGCTCACAGGAACACACACCCTCTCATGAAGTGCTGTATGTCACATATTTTTAGCATGTACTGTCATTACTGTGCCTGCTTATTGAAGTTGGTTTGGCATCCAGACAGACAGGTAGCCCTGACTCTTGAACTCCCATGGACCAATATAAAACTACAGGCTTGGGGATGAATGGCTAGAAAGCTGATCGGTAGAAAAGGACCTGGGGCTGTTGATCAACAGCCACCTGAACATAAACTGACAGTGTGCCCAGGTGGCCAAGAAGGCCAGTGGCATCCTGGCCTGTGTCAGAAATAGTGTGGCCAGCAGGA
>JANIJG010020660.1:0-46254 GCA_024611175.1 Megaceryle torquata
GTGCTGGATTATATGATCCTGCTCTGGCAGGGGGGTTGGACTCTAAGATCTCCAAGGTCCCTTCCAACCCCTGACACTGTGTGATACTGTGATACAAGCAAGGGTGTTATGATGATATCTTCCTGAAAATGCTTATGCCTGATTTGTCTCAGGCATAGTATCAATTGGGAGCTTCATAAGTTGCTCTTAATAAGCAATTTAATGTCCATTCCTGCAGCTGGGGGTTCTCGTGGTCCTATGCCTCAGTATGTGAAAGAAACCCAGGCGCTGGAGATCAACTGCAGTGTTTTTTATTTATATTTTCAGAGACTGCGTCATGCTCTGCTGCTTGAACAGTGGCACAAGCTTTGTTGCTGGTTTTGCTATCTTTTCAGTTCTTGGATTTATGGCTTATGAACAAGGTGTGCCCATTGCAGAAGTTGCAGAATCAGGTAAGTTCCAGAAGCAGTTTTCTGAATTAACGAAAAATGCCCAGAGGTTGCTGTCAAAATATTTAGTCTGTGCTGTGTCTAATGGATAACTTGACTATTTTGCAGACAGTTTTACAAAATTCCTCTTAAAACCCTTTACTATCTCATTAGCATAACTGCAATAGGAAGAGTTCCTAATAACTATTTTTATAGCCATATGTTTATGTGTGAAAAGTATTAATGTTACCGTGCATAGCACCAAATTCATCAAGTCAAGAAGCTATTGTAACACAGACTTACTTCAGCTGAGAATCCAGAAGATTTGTTTAGCAGAGATATATTGCTCTGTTATGCCCCTTGAGTGTTGTATCCTCATAAAAGGATCATTCAGTTTTCTTTAAATGAGACTGAAATCCACACAACGATTTGTTCACAAACATTTGACCAAAATGCACACAAGTACTTGTTGAAAAAGAAGGAAGATACAGCTATTACAGTACTGAGAAATGAGAAATCTTTGCAAGTCCTCTTAAATCTTGCTTAATGTCTAATATGAAAATACATATTTGTAACAGTCCAATGGCTAATGCCATCTCCTCATATCAGTAAGTTTTTCTCCCAGGGACATACACTGAGGCACTCTGGCTAAGTATAAAGGTTCTTGTTTTGAGCCCAGAAAGGCACAAAGGCCCAGCTCTATAAGAAATTAGTCATCTAATATTCATTACGATCGCTTGGAGTTAGGAATCCAATGAAAGTTGACTTTGTGGATGTAACATCTTTATCAATGCTTAAAACTCAACAGAACAAAAAGAACAGGAGTGCTGCCCAGAAAGAAAAGCAGTAGAATGCTGAATTTTTGAAAAGGAGAAAATTACTCTTGGTGAGCAAGTCTTCATTATTGATTGGCCTCATCACCAAATATTTAGACTATGAGAGATGTTAAGTTTGTCAAGGTTTTCAATCTTGTGTTTAGCTCCTCTTTTCTGCCATAAAAGAACAATCCAGTTTTAGTGGGTTGACCCTCACCAGCAGTTAAGCACCCACATTGCTGTTCACACACTTGCCCACCCCAGTGGGATGGGATGGAAATGGGAAGAGGAAAAACTGAGGAAATTGGTAACCCCAGATAGGGATGGTTTATTAAGTGATGCTGTGCAAGCACTGTTCAGCAATAGGCACAGGGCTGGTGGTGGCAGTGGTACTCTCTCCACAAATCTGAAACTCAGCACTGTACATGAAGAAAGTTAGCTCCATCTCAGCCAGAGCCAGTACACAGGAGTAAACTATTTCTTTTCTTTTCTTCCTTTTCAGGACCAGGACTTGCATTCATTGCTTACCCTAAAGCTGTTACCATGATGCCTCTTTCTCCTTTATGGGCAACTCTGTTCTTCATGATGCTCATATTCCTTGGATTAGATAGTCAGGTATGAAGCAAACGTTGTTTAAATATTTTTTCAGATTTCCTAGGATGTGTATGTCAGCATCCTTGATGTAAACAGCATCTAATGTGATGAAAGAATTAACCCTAATTTAATTCCATCCTGAAAACCATGGATTCAAGTTCCTTATTTTAAATCTTAGTTATGTGAGCCTAGAGATTCCTTTATGATTTACTGACTACAGCTTTCAGTATTAACATGGAAATCAGTTTGAATTTAAATATGGGTGATGAAAATTCACAGTTCAATAAACATTAGTGTGTCTTCTTTTTTTGTTTTGTTTTGGTTTGGTTTTTTTTGTTTGTTTTTAAAGCATTTTGCAATGAATTTTGAAACTGAATATCATATAGTGATAATGTAAGTTGCAGTGGTGTACTTATACTTCAAGATACCATAGCAAGAAATGCACAGCCCTGTGCTGCAGCAGTGACAGCCTTGAAGTTGTCCTTCCTATGTGACCATAAAAACTATGAAAGCTGTCTGATGAAAAATGGAAAGTAATTGGCATTTTTAGCATGCAGCTCAGCTCTCAGCACGATTTGGTTCAGAAAGTTTATGATTGTATTCTGTAGAATAAAGCTCTAAAGTGCTTATTTTGCATGATATTTCAAAACAATTTTTGAAATAGAGCAGCTCCTGAATTCTACTCTTGACTGTTCAATGTTCCAAATCATCTACTTTTGGGGAGTTGTGGATGCCCCCTCCCTGGAAGTGTTCAAGGCCCGGCTGGATGGTGCTTTGAGTAACCTGTTCTAGTGGGACATGTCTCTGCCCATGGCAGGGGGGTTTGGAACTAGATGATCTTTAAGGTCCCTTCCAATCCAATCCATTCTATGATTCTATGATTTTGGTGGCTATTTTAGAAACCTTGCTCTAGACCCCTGAGTCAGAAGCTTGCACCTCTTGCTTTCTGCTGATTTTTAAAGATAATAAGAATGTTTCTTCCCTCCTTCATTAGATGTACTTGGCTTGGGCACTTAATACTTCGTGGAACTTCTTCTGTAAAACAGGAAGAAATTCTCCAAAAAATACCTGTGGTTCATTAACAGTGCTTGAAGGTACATAGCACTGCATAGCATTCCTTTGAGTGACAGAAGTGCAGGATGCTTTGAGTGAAATCCTGCTGCAATCCTATGAACAGTTTGTACATTATTTATTTAGTCCCATTCAAGCCACATTTGAAAGATTTAATTTTTGTGTAATCCATCTGCTACAAAGCAAATATATTCTAAGATAATATTAGTGGATTCAACTATTTGAATTTGGTGGTGAACTGGAAATCCATAGCTTTTTAATGATGTTCCTCTCATTTTGAGCTTCTGCTTATAGAGTGTCCTCGGGAATCATTCATTCTCTGTGGTGAGAACATAGAATGATATTTGACTCATAACAGCAGATGAGACACGTATTTAATTTGTACTTTCCTATCATTTGTTCTAGTTCGTGTGTGTTGAAAGCATTGTGACAGCTGTTGTAGACATGTACCCAAAGATTTTCCGAAGGGGCTACAGAAGAGAACTGTTGATTCTTGGCCTTTCCATTGTGTCATACTTCATTGGCCTAATAATGTTAACTGAGGTAAGATGTGCTTTGTTGTACTACTGCAGAAAAAAGAAAGTGGGCTTCTGTTTATAATCATAACAGATAAAATGCAAGAACATTTGCTATAGACAAACTTCACTTCAAGAATATGACTGCAAAATACTTAAGAGACTGTTCTCAAATACTGTGTAACATTGCAGATGTGAAATCCTCAGGTTTTTTTATCTGAGCTCAGGAAATATTTTTGATCAAATCTATGTAGCCAGGGAAATCCATCTACTTTGAACCAGCTGAACAGACTGTGGTTTCTGCTGGCTTACTCTGGTCAGTCCAGTCTGAAAATGAAAATATTTGGGATGAGTAGATCAATAAAGAAGATGAAGTAAAGTGAAAACTGAAAACTCAAAGGTGTTTGATTTTTATATCACCAGGCAAGGTCAATCAGTACAGCCAAACTCTGAGCAGAAATTGCTTCAGTAAGAGTGAAAACAAAACAAAACAATGAAAGAAAAAAAGAAACAAACCAAAACAGGCTTTGAGGTTTTTTTCCCCTACAAACCAGGGTGTTTCCTTTGGGATAGTCTAAACCTCAAATTCTGAGGGTGTCAGTCCATCCCATCAGTTCATGATACAACATGCCTGCCACTACTGTGTTTGGAACCCAGGCTGGGGAGGGACTCTAGGATGCTTTGGTACTTGGTAGGAATTTAGTGCATGCTCTACAGAATCAGTTGATATCAAGTCTTCCTCTTTTTCACTTTACCCTCTCAAGACGGGAAGAAGAGAAGTATCATCCATACTCTCCTCTGCCCATATTCTCATGCTTGCTGGGCCATTAGAGACTCCCTGTACCAGGGACTGAGGCAAAGAAAAGTTTCCTGTATAAGTAGCTATAGAATTAAATGTCTGAGGAAGCCTGGCTTTACTAACCATGAAGGGCTACATGACTCTGTTATGCAGCAGTTCCAGGCAGGGTTTCCTAGAGAAGTAGCTTCCCAGGGCTTCCTGAACTCATCTAGGGTCCCTTAAATTCCCTCTACAGAGATCCACAGTCCTTAGACTAAATGCTTTTCAAATTGCTTTGTTACTGAAAATGAACAATTTCACCCAGGAAAGCTGTCAGACAACTGTAAGCATGTTAGTCTGTTGTGCTCAGTATACAAGTTTTTACAATGAGACAGTACCTGGTAGCAATTTTATCCAGTATCCGTAGTTGTCTTGCTGTGGAAACAAGTCACATACAGTCATTGGCTACATGGAAGTAGCTTGCTGGTGATGTTTTCCTTATTTTAAATTTCAAACCTATTGTCAGATTTCAGTCAATTTAACATAGGTTTCAAAAATAAATCCTTTGTCATGACAGTTCAACATTCATGAAATGAAAAAATAAGCACTCACAGTCATCTGTAAGATTTAAAACCAAGTCAGAATTCATTAACTTTGATGTTCCTGGGTCACAGAAGAAGGCATAATGATAGGGAAGGACTGACTGACTGGAGATCAGGATAGACTGTAGAAGCATGAGATATAAAGTCATCCATATAGTAGTAATTTCTACTATGCATTAAAAATTATTAGGAAAGAGAAGTATCTGCACATGAAACTAAGCACTACAAATACACTGTAGATATAAAACTGTGTTTCTTTGATGTTTCAGGAATGTATTTCCAATTGAGAGGTGGGAATAGTCCCATGACTGGATAAGGTAATAGTCCCACTGGAATATTACATATGGCTCTGGATACTTGCATTCAGACTACAGAAGCAGACAAAGCGAGAGTAGTGATGATCCTAGGAGTACTGAGCTGATTTTACCAGAAACTAGCAAAATGGTGGTGATATTAGTAAGGGTCTATGATTGCTTTCTGTCAGTACATCATAGATGTAACTGAGCGTAAACATGAACTATTTCTGCCAAAAGAATGGAGCATTTTCCTTCAGATGTATAAGCTGGCCATGAATAATTAGACCAAAAAGAAAGATTTCTATCCATCAGAACAGTGAGGTTCTAGGAGATTTTCCAAGCACAATAGTTCTGGCTTTAAATTGTAACTCAGTCAGTTAGTTTATGAAAGGTATTACATAACACAGTTCCCTGTTAGATCAGAGGAATTGACACTGGTTGGCTGAGAATTCCTTCCAGATATGTGTTCTGTAAGATTTAGACAGGATTTCAAGTTTTCAGAGTCCATCTTAACTTGCCTTCAGTCAGTTAATGAGAGGCAAAAAAAAGGGGGAAATCCCATGTATTGCTTTTGATTTAGTTTTCTTTATGTTTTTAGGGTTCTCTTTTATTTGCAGAAAATTGTCTGAGATGTAATGGATTATAGGTACTACCCAAATAGCATTAAATTTCAACTGAAGAGATGATGTCAAGCCCCTATTTCCTTCACATAGCTTTCTGCAAAGAGGGAAGTCTTGGGATTCCTTTCTATTGAAATGATCTTCTGTGAATCTCCTCCTCATTACTATTTCACTATGGAATGCATATGTGATAAAAGATGAAGAATCTTGCATATAAAGTAGTGCAATATTGTTCCTATAATTGTATTAGTCAGGTTATCCATAATGTTATTAATTGGACTTCATAGGTTTCCTTCTCAGCTTGCCTTGAGGCAAAGGCTCTAGAAAGATAGACAGTGCTGTGAACAATTCTGGCTGTTGTAAGCAGAAGAAATTGCACAGGGAAAGGAGAAAAGAATTATGTCTTTGATAGACATGACAATTGATATGGTTGACTTGTAGTCAACCAGTAAGTGAGGATGCCTTAGTTAAATGCACATTTCCTTTTTTGATGCCAGTTGGTATTATGGCACCACTGAACACAGAAGATGACGAGTCACTGGCAGCACAGAGTGCACTGTGTATGGGTGCCGGGATCACTAAGGACATTGCCTGGTTTTGGTTGCTCTTCTTTCTGGAAGTGCTGAGGTTGCTATTTTAAAGCAATTTTGAGAACTATTTTTAACTTGTTAGGAGAATATTTTTTAAAAGCTTGCTTGGAGTGAGGGTGATTTTTTTTTTTTTTTTTTTTTTTGTCGAATAATAATGACTCATTTCAATAATGTGACTTAAAGGCTGCAAGCTACATTCAAACTTTATAAATAGTCAATTTACTCATTTTACAGTCTCTATGCCATTCGAAAATTATTCTAGTAGTTACAGATTTTGCCTTCTTTTCCTGCATTTTAACTAATTCTTTTACATATTAATAGCACAGATGCAAAACCAAGGTCCTGTACTTCACGTGCAGTGATCTGGAGATCAAAAGCACCTACAGCAACAAAGTTGAAAAAAAGCATGAAGGAGAAAGAACGTTTTGGAAACAAGTCAGATGTAGTTCTCTCCAGTCCAGGATTTAGTATCTTAAAGCAGATGCACAGTATTCAGCTGGCATAAGGAATAACCTTAAGATTATTTATGGAAGAAAAAAATCTTTCACAATAAGAAAATACTGAGAAATGAGTATTTTTTGTTCAAGAAGGAAGCAACTTCAGTAGGAAGATTGCCAGGGAGACAACAGATTGACTCTGTAATTAAAGCCATATTTGCTATTAAATACTCCTACTGATGCCAATGCAATTTTTTTTTCCTTTTTCTGTTTTTATCTTTCAGGGTGGGATGTATGTCTTTCAGTTATTTGACTCTTACGCAGCTAGTGGCATGTGCCTTCTTTTTGTTGCCATATTTGAATGTGTCTGCATAGGCTGGGTTTACGGTGAGTTGCTGAAAATTGTGGTGGTTTTCAGTTTTTATGAAAGTTTACTGTTTGCATAAAAGAGATGTGAAAGCTTTGTGTTCTCAAGGAGTGGGGCCCTCCACCTTCCCGTGCCCTGTCGACAGTCAGGAATGCCTTTTTTTCCACTTGACATAACAAAGACAGTGGAATACTTACTCTTTTTCCCTTGTTGGTCCTTGTCAGGACTGATGTCCACCTTCCTTCATCAAGGAAGACCTTAGCTGCTGTTGGCAGTAAGTGCCAACAGTGCAGTTGCGGTTGGCAGTAAGTCTTTCTTCTCCCACAAGGCATCCGTGCAGGTCATGTTCTCTTCCGCTTCTGACACTTGCAGATAAATTCAGAGAAGTGTCCATGCACAGTAGTGTCCCTTGCTCTGCTGTTTCTGTCAGCAAAATCAAGAGAAATCCACCGCAGCACTGGGTCTGTTTGTGGTTACAGCCTCCAGTGGTTTTTTCACACAAAGGACTGACAGTTTTACTTTGCAAAACATCTGAGCTTCAGGTCAGACATGTCCCCAGCTATCTAAGGATTCACACACAAGCTTGTAGCATATTTATACTCTAACCAAGCTTGTTGAGGCTGTCACTGACCGGCAGCTGTTTCTGTTGGGCAGCTCGCCCACTCTTACTGCCTGCTCATATTGGTCCAAACAGGTGTAGGCAGCAGCCGCTGCCATAAGGATGGAGCAGATGACAGGGAGATGTGTGTTATCAGGGACAGAGACAGCGCAGCTCTCTCAGAACCTGTTTTTCTCTTTACTGATTAAATGCCAACCTCTACAACCTCTTCCATGTACATTCTACATCTCCTTTTCATTTGTTTTGTTTTGGTTTGGTTTTGGCAGGCAGCAATCGTTTTTATGATAACATTGAAGATATGATTGGTTACAAACCACTGTCATTGATTAAATGGTGCTGGATGGTCTTAACTCCAGGTATTTGTGCAGTAAGTACAGAATATTCACGTAACTCGTTTCTGACATACAGAGGGTTTTCTGTGCTTATTTTTAGAATTTTGCTGTTGTTAATAGTTCCCAATAGTTGTGAAAAAAATGCCTGTTGATTTGTAGCATATGTTTAAATTAAAAAACACTCTGTGGATCTGTAAAAATTGTTAAATGCTCTGTGGATTTTAAGAAAAATTAGTATACATAATAATAGGAATAAAACCTCAGAGCTCTAGTTGAATGTTTGCCAATACAATGGAGGCATTTTTTCGCTGCATTGCTAGTACACCTTGTGTCTACCCAGCATAATTCCAGATCCTCCAGACTTGTGCTGGTTTTCTTGCTGCTCCAGCCTCCTATTTCCTTCCTTCTTTTTGGGTGAGTAGACATTTGTCAAAGAAGACAGGATGGTTTTGCTTCTAGCAAAAGCAGCAGAAGACACCAAAAGCACATCTCATATAGATGAAGAGGAGGAAGGCATTTGCCTTACCAGAAGCAAGCAGTACTGGTGCCAACTCTGGCAGGCTGCTGTGGCTATGTAACAGGGACAAAGTGACGAAAGAAGCATGACCATATTGGCCAGAAATTTTCAAATTAGGTGCTAAATCCTTACAGTTGTCCAATATGTAAATGATAGGAACTGCAAAACCACAGATGCTGGAAGACCTGGAGATCCAGGTTTCCTTGAGATCTGCCAGTTCATTTGCAAACTTGGGAAAATTTCTGGCTCATTTTCACCAACTTTGAAATGAACTTGATACTGCTTGCTCTTTTCACCACTTTCAAGAGAAGTACTTAGTAATTTTTCTATATTTCATAAATTTAAATGGTTGTTCAAACTACTTGATTAGTAATGTGTCAAATTCAGACAGATATATTTGAGCTTTTTTGAAGATCAAAGAGTTGGCCTGCAGAGCTGCAGGTACAGACAGTGGATTGAGAGAACTTTGAAAATGTTGGCTTGCCTTTTTCATCATGACAGGTTGGAGAGAACACAGATTGTGTTACTTAATCACAGCTAGTTCACAGTAGCAAAAAATCTTTCCTGCCTAGGTACTGTTTGCCATCAAAGTGCAGGTTTTATTGTCATCAAGAGGTAAATAGGATTTAAACTTGAAAGGTTGTGGAAGCTACTGAAACATTTTATTTAGGCTCTACATAAAAGAAGATACTGGTGTGTTGTTTTTTTTTGACTCTGACTTTCCATCTTTAGGGACACTGGCCTTGCCTAAACAGCCAGTCATTTTTTTTTGTCACAAAGGCAGCATTTTTCCATATATGCTAATATGTTTGTCTGCTTGTTTCAGGGAATCTTCATCTTTTTCCTGGTGAAATACAAGCCTTTGAAATACAACAATGTATATATATACCCTGACTGGGGCTATGGCATAGGGTGGATGATGGCTCTCTCTTCCATGATATGTATCCCTTTGTGGATGTGCGTTAAGCTGTGGAAGGAAGAAGGCACTTTCACAGAGGTAAGATATATTTTCAGATTAATAATACTTAAGAAAAGAAGTGGGAGTGTGAATTACCACCTGCATGAGACTACGCACAGTTTAATCAAAAAAGCAATGCCATGTACCCGTTCCAGTGGCAGCTTGGGTTCTCAGTCACTGGTGGAAAGTGTTTTTCATCTGAATTTTCTCTATTTTCTTCTGAATTTAATTTTTTTTTGCCTTCACTGACTTCAGCCTGTGGTAAACTAACAAATACTATAGCTTAAAGATGCTCTGTTTCCGCTCAGTTTGTATCTTAAAATGTCTGTAACATCAGCTAAATCCCTCGAGAAGGTTTGTACCAGCTGTCCATTTAGGTGAGCTGCCTTCTTTCCATGCTTTTGGTAACTAAAGTTTGTGCTGCCAGGATTCTCCCCCAGAATTCTCCTGGGTAGCAAACACATATGTCTTCTGGAAAAGTTTTCCTGATTACAGTTCTCTAAGTGACAAATAGAGGCAAAAATAAATATTCAGTGCAATTTAGCAATATTTGATATCAGGTTATCTCAGGTTTAGGCTGAGGTTAAAATTGTTCAATATAAGACATTTTCTCCAAAGAAAGACAGTGAAGATGGCTGTAATAGAAGAAACAAGAATACAAATCTGTTTGTCTTTTTGGGATTTCTTGTATTGTAGAAAAGCCTGGTTCTTCCAGCTGGAGCTCCTTAGGTATTAGTAGTAAAAGAAAGTATCCCAATATCTTCTCCTTCTGTCTCAGTACATACATGGAAGGGACTTTTCATGCTTTCACAGTCTTTCTGGTATTCACTAAGATAATGGCAACGTAAAGAACAAGACAGCAGGAATTTCTGGTTTGTGTTGCCTTGTAGTCTGAAGCACTACAGAGAGGTCATCATCTTTTCAATACATGGATGATGAGAGGGGTTTTTTAATTACAGTTGGGAGCTTCCCATGAAACCAAATTCCTGCAACATCTCTGCTCCGTAAACTGTAAGCAGCAACGTTGCTACTGATATTATTGCTATAAAAGAGAAAGTTCTCATCTGAACACATATTTTTAATTTTTTGTTTTTATTGTAGCTTAATACATTTGGACAGTCTCTTGGTTTTTTTCAGTGTATATCCTTTGACTACACCATGAGAAACAAAAGATACCAGGCCTTTACTGGATGAAGCATTGTGCTGAGTTTCTTTATGGAAGGGAACATTACTCTAAATTAGCATAACAAGTCACTTTGACTTTGTCTTCCCCTTCATTGTCCACCCTCTCATCTGGTGTGATTTGTAAAGAACAGTGCCTCATTCTATTTTATGGATGTACCCATAACAGGGAAATGAGAGGCTGACATGTAAGAGAAAGGGAGTTTATAGTCAATCTGTTTAAGAAATGTGTTCCTGTGACCAAGAAAAAGATAATGATTTCCATTTTCTTAAATTTTCTAGAAATTCAGGAAGTTGATTACACCTAGCTCAGATCTGAAAATGAGAGGGAAACTTGGAGGAGGAGCCTACATTGCGGCAGTAAATGACTGCGATGCCAAACTGAAAGGAGATGGCACCATTTCAACTATTACAGAAAAGGAGACACATTTCTGAAAGAACTATCTTTTATTTTTGTTGTTTTATTATCTTTTTCTATTATATATAAATAAATAAATTCACTTAATTATAGAGGCTGGCTTGTTTTGCACAAAAATTTATTAACCAGTTAATTTTAAAGTGAAAATTGTATACTTGTTTAAAAGTGATTTTTTTTAAAAAATACTATATAAGTAATGACTATGTAAAAGAAAAAGAAATAGTATTATATGGTATGTTAGTGATGACTTCTTGTAATATGGTGATTTCAGTAAATTTTTTTCTAGAAGCTAGAGGGCTCTGTATAATGTGCTGTAAAACTTTTCTACTTTGATTTCTGTCAGATGTAATGTTGTATAGATACATGTGTTCTAATCTGTAAGCATTTCAGACCATTTCAGCTTTTAATGTATGTATATAAAGGGGACTGGAATCTCCTTTTGGTTTATGTTGGAAGAAATGGTGAGGCGATGAGGGGTATGCCTTGTAACAGCTGTTGCATATTGCTGTCTAAATGTGAGCTGAAGGCCACTGAAAGCAGAGGGAGCCTTTCCAGCAGAGGCTGGTGGCTTTTTGCACCAGGCTGCCTGTGATTCAGCCTAGCCCTAGGCCAGGGCAGCTCTAAGATGGAGTTTTGCACCTAACAAAGCTCTTCTTTCAGGTGAATTTTGTAAAGCCTACGGGAAGCACCACCTCAGCTGCTCTTATCACTTTCCTCCACTCTCCATTTCCTTCAACAGGTCTAAAAATGTGGTGGGATGGGCCCACTTCTGAGTCACTGTTTTTCTGGAGATTGGATGGAGAACATATCTTGAGCTATGAATTTTGCTGCTCTTGTTAATGGTCTCTAAGATGATGTGTTCTTCTTCAGGAGACCTCTAAAATGTCTTCATTTTCTGTAGTGCCTGGGTGGCCAGTACTTCATTCTGGTTGGTGTTTCCCATCCCTGAAGTGAAATATGTTTATGTTTGTACCACAGGAGATCAAGGTTACTTTATATATGTGGAGATGTTTTGAGAAAAAAAGAGGTTTAGAGCTCTGCATATCTTAGCCTCTCTGTCTGTCTGTCTATCTGTTTGCTGGTCTGTCTGTCTGTCCATCTATTCATTCCCCTCAAAAGAAATCAAGGATCCTGTAATGGCAATGTGTAGCACTATATAGCTTTTCTCGTCTTCAAGGTACTTTCTAGATACTCTCAGATTAGGCTCTAAATGGTATCAAGGCTTGCACTGAAGTCAGAATAGGAGCTGATTTGGCAGAAGGCTTGAGTAATTAGTCCTTAATCTCTACAAGAGTTCCAGAAGGTTGTTTATATACAGTGCAGATGAAGGAATGAAGACAAGGATGTTGTGACTTCTTTGTTTAGCAAAGGAAGTGATGCTGGGTTTGTGATATCAGGCCTTTGTATTCTACCAGTTGTATGAACTGACTCCTGATTTAAAACATATTTTCTACGTGAATCCAGATGATGGATGCTTGAAACCATGAGGTATGGAAATGCCAATCCCAGTATCAAAATTTCTAGACTACCTCTGGTTGGTTTTCTTATTTGCCAATATTCCAAACACTGGACAACTATTTTTTTTTTTTTTTCCATGTCCTGGCTTTTTATTTAATGGTTGTATGAGAAACCTGTGGAGGAGCATACTATACTACCATGTACGGTATTTGATGGGGTGAGACAAGCAACAGCTTGAGACAGCTCAGAAGAAATGTCATAAAATTTGCTGTCTTCTCTGCAATTCAAAATCACCAAAGCTCAGATACCAGAAAAAGAGGTGGCTGCTGACCTTCTACAAAGGAAAACATTTCACTAGAACTCACTAAGTATATCTCGATATTAGTTAGAACTGCACATGTAGTCAGCATTTCTTTGAGATTTTAGCTGCCTCTTAAAAAAATGTTGTCAGAGTCACTTTGTCTCAAGTTAAATCATTAAATCTAATAGACCTATTTAATTTTCATTTGTCTTATTTACTTTTTTCTTTTTGTGGTAAAGTGGAACTCTACTACCACAATTACATGTAAAATATTTTAAGTCCTGCCTGCATTTGCATGTCTTCATTGTTAGGTGCTTAGGGAAGGACATTTTGACGGAGACTGCTTTTGTGAACTTACACAACCATCATTTTGTGAATGCTGGCTTCCCTCAGTGGGAGTCCAGCTTGGCATCCAGAACTGGAGGTTACCAGTTAAAATCACAGTCCTGTTGGAAAATGATTAAGTTATATACAATGAAGCAACTGAAATCTACATAATGACATGGAAAAAAATGTTAACTCCAAAACAGAAATTAATATTTTTGGAAGTCTTAATTAGCCACAAATAATTCTAGTCCAGTGTCCCTTTCTGTTTTTTCTCTCCACCCACCAGAGCTGCAGAACTAAGGCCCTTGAAGACACCTATGGGCTTTGGGATGGATTACATTCCCTCCCAGAGTAAACATCAACACATTTTCTTATCAGTGAAGGATGTGCAAGTGTAGATGCACTCTTAGGTTACACTTGGCCTTGATTTCCATGAAGTTATCTTCAGCAGTCAGGACTTCTCATGAATGTTTGCAGTAAAGTGTGCCAAGAAATGGAACCCACATCACTCAACTGGCCACCCATTAGACACAAAATGAAAACCTCAGACAAGTCAAGATTGCCCTTTTACTCATACCACATACTCTGCTGTAGCATAAAAAGCTTGAACTGTGCTTTTTAGCTTGTCAGTGTACTTTGAACTGTTGTACTCATCCAAATATCTCCACAGGAACGATGTACTTTGTATGGAACATGCTTCCTATTCTGCTGCTATGAACCATTTCACCTGTAGCTTTATACACATACATATGGTTTGGCATGGTCTAAAGTATTACAGAATGCTACTAATGTCCTGTGCTTGTAAATGTGTGCTTTTAATATCTGACTTGTTTAACACTTTACTGATTTTTTAAAAAAATAGTTTTCTTTTGTGGGGAGGGATGTGGGAGGGTAAATTTCCTAATAGTATTTGCATTTTGTTTGGGTTATTTTGGAATATGAAGGGGCAATTGCAAAAAAACCAACTATATCATGATGATTTTTTTTTTTTTATGCAGTAGAAACAATATTGCCCTTTTCTGAAGTATCTGCAGTATTATGAAAAATAATACAATAAAAATGAACAACCACTAAGGTTTATGTAGCATTTTACACAAGGGAAGATTCTGTTTGGTTTTGAAGGGCACAAGATTTCATCTACTTATTTGTTTTCAAAAATTAAAGGAAATGGGCAAAACCCATTCTGTGTACTTTAGTTTATATCAATATATTTTATGTGACACACCTAACAAATTCAGTCACCCTGTTAGGACAGACATATGGCCCTTGATTTTAAATGGGGAACTTAGAAGTAAGAGAAGATGCAGCAACTTGTTTGAGCTCATCCAGGAAATCTACGGCTGAAACAAACTGGAGGTTCCTGACCTCACAACTTAATGTCACTGTTGTTTAATATAAATCCATGCCACCATGGAAAAGTGCAGGCATGCCACTACTTTCCTCCACCTACCCTTGTCTCTCCCCACTCCTGGCTGTGTTTTTCTGTGACCTGCTTTGTGTCACTACTAGTGTTAGGAGAGACACATATGGTAGATTTCTCTAGGTGACTTGGCAGGGGGGTTGTATTAGATGATCTCGAGGTCCCTTCCAGCCACTATTGTTCTATGATTTAGATTAGATATAAGGAAGAAATTCTTCACTCTGAGGGTGGTGAGGCACTGGAACAGATTGCCCAGGGAAGCTGTGGAGGCTCCATCCCTGGGTGTGCTCCAAGATGAGGTTGGATGGGGCTTTGAGCAATATGACTGAGTGGGAGGTGTCCCTGTCCATGGCAGGAGGTTGGAACTAGATGATCTTTGTTGTCACTTCCAATCCAAACCTTTCTATCATTCTTATTTCAGTGGCCTATGTACCAGGAAAAGTACTTGCTTTAATACATGACACACTGATGAAAAATTCTGGTATTCTAGCCTAAGGCACCCTGTTATATAGTAGCCTGCCACAGAGGAAATGAAGGTCTTCTCATAAAGGCTGTTTCTCATCTTGATTAATGAAGCATGGCTATAATAAGGAAAATGTGCTGTGGATTTTGACAAAGCCTTCCGATTCTTCTCTGACTGTATCACCTACTTTAGCCAGCAGCATAGATACCACAGGAAGGACATGTACCCCTTTTCCCAGGGCTGATGTCCTTGCACCTGCAGCAGCAGCCCATGTCAGGCCTAAGATCTAGCCAGGCAGCATTACAAGTTTTCTTGGACCTGTCTTGCAACTAAATATTGGGTAAATCTGAATATATTGGGAAATTTGGCGTTAGATGTTGATGACTCCCCATTCAGAGGAATACCTGAACTTGGTCATTCACAGTGCAGCAGCAAGTCTAGTGAGGACATCTAAAACCACACATTTTTTACTAGATCAAAAATATCCTAGTGGCTCATATACTTCCACATTTGGCTGGAAGAAGATGTGAAAATTTTCACAAAAACAGACAAAAAAAGGAGAAAATTGTCTGGGATTCTTTCTAAAAAGCTTTGCAGAAGGCTGAAAAGCTTGAGAAGGCATGATGCAGAACTGCTCAAACTTCCCAGCTCTGTATGAACATGAAGGGGTGAGCACTAACAATTCAAGACACTTTGCAGCACTTCTTTCTAAAGGTGCTCTTAAAATATAAACTGTCCATTACATTGTAACATAGCAAAAGGGACCAAGATTAGGCAAGAATTTGAGGGACAAGTTGCACACCTGTTTTCTTACATACTTTAATTTTAGAAGGATCAGGTCCTTCATCTTTCTTTACCTTTGCTCTCTGATAGCTGTAAGAAACCTCAGCCACGCTACCAACACACCCTCAATTCACCCTGAATTCCAGTCACAACTTCCTCCTTGTTTACTGGCTGTGCTCACTTTGATTGCAGAAGGGGGCTTTGGGGCTTTCAAGCTAATTTTCTGCATCTGCCCTCCTAAGTTGCCTTGATCATCACTTGTGCTTGACCATCCTGCAAATGGAACAGCCTTGAGCTACATTGGTGGTACTGCCAAATCAGAAGCCCAATTATCACTCATTGTCATCACTGATAGGAAGAAAAATCTTTGGCTGGCCTGAAAAATGCCTTGCCAGCCATTGTTTCTAGTGCTGTTAGAAACCTTAACCAGGTCCCTCTTTCTCACAAGGTGCTCCTGTCAGCTGATGGAGAGGGTTGTTCTACATCATGCTGTGGTCCATGGCTTTTAAAATGAGAGTAAGTCTCTGCTAGTGGGGTATTCCAGTTTAACAGGAAGAGAAGCATAAAGATAGCCAATGGTTCCTTGCACTAAATGGTTAGTGACAAAATATCTGGGTATGCTTTCTATGTGTTATCAGCTTCCTGTCCAATTAGTCTATCAGCTAGCTCCACTAACCATTCCTGGCACTTACTGCAGCACTATTGTCACGGTTTAGGGTCAGGGCAGCCTCTTACACCTGTAACAGACTCTCTCTGTTAACCTCCCTCCCTCCCCAAAGGGGAAGAGAAAGGGAGCAAGGGAGAGAGAGACTTAGTGATTAGAAAAGAAAACTAGAACTAGAACTGCTTTAATGAAAATTAAAATAGCAATAATAAAAATAGAATATATACAGATATATACAAAACTAGTATCAAACCCAACCCCCCTGATGGTAATTACATCATGGTCACCACTGATGATATGGAGCAGGCACCAGGGGAGTCCCAGACTGGGTCCCACAGCAGACAGGGTCTGGATTCTGGTACCAGATTCAGGAACACACCGATTGGGATTGAAGGCAGAACGGTCAGAGTCCTCCTTGGATGCTCGGAGGAAAGAACTGAAACAGGACCTGAGCCAAACCAAGCAAAACTGGCAAAGTGGTCCAAGAGGGGAGAAGAGCCCAGGAGCCCCCAGAGAGAGATAGAGCCTTCATATCCCTCAGCTTTATACCAAATATGATGCATATGGGATGGAGTACCTTGTTGCTCAGTTTGGGGTCACCTGCCCTGTCGGCTTCTCCCTGCAGGTGCAGCCTTTCACTTTCCTGCACCCCATAACGTGGTGCACAAGATCCAGCAGTGGCCTTGGTCTGCACACCAATCCTTGGTAGTAACTGTAAACATGGGGTGTTATCACTGCTAGAAGCACTGCCTGTGACAACAGGCTGCTCACTTCAGAAAGTGCCATTAGTTAGAAGAACTGGTCTGAAAAGTAAAATCACTGAACAGAACCAGCTCTGTTCTCACCCAAACCAGGCCAACTGTGGAAAAGGCACAACAACTTTTTGTAAACATTCTGGTGAAACATCAGAAACACTGAGTGCTCGGGCAGATCTCTTTATATTTAAATGAAAACACCCATTTATTTACCATACTCTAGACAGATGAATCATTCCTCTACTCTTCCCGAAAGGCTAAAAACTGTCTGCAATTAAGGCATGCCATGCTCAAATGAGGAAAATACAGCTATTGAGGCAGATACCTCCAGGGTCAATTCTAAGTTTGGTTGCAGCCAGTGATGTGGAATTCAGCCGTGCTCTGATTGTCACTGGTGTGAGGAAGGCCTGGCACCCGCACGCAAAAGTGAGAGGTTGAATGGAGCAAGGCAAAAATCAACACAAATCATGATGAAGGGCAGAGTCAAGACATTGAACCGCTTGTCCCTCACAAGTCTTAAGCATTTGGAGAAGATATTATGTGATTTATTCATATCTGAGAGGTGATGTCAGGAGCAGTCTTGTGTTTGCATCCCTCTACACGTGAACCAGCACAGCTAAGCTTGTCCAGCAGAGCAAGCGCAGTTGTGTGAGATCAGAAGCTGCTGCAGATCATCACCTTGCTCAGAGCTCTGTTTATGTAGACCTGGCAAAAACTGTGGTTCTTTCTGTTCTTTCTAATCAAGCCCTACTCTTAGCTTGCTCCCAAATTAATTTAGAAGGAAAAAAATGCATAAGCTTCAACAGAAATATACCCACAAATTATTTTGGGCTTTATCAGGTCACTTTAGTTTTGGTGATTTGGTTTTTTTGGTGTTTATTTTTTTCTTTTCTAATGACATTACATTTTATTGTCTGGGTTGAAATGCAGGCAAAAATTATGAGCCAAATAATGCAGTATCAGGTCAGTTGAGCAGAAATCAGGAGAAGAATAGGCTATTAAGACAAGCAAAGGATAACTAATCTCTTCACGTTGTCTGCAGGGATGAAAGCATGTTATATTACAAGTGACATTTAAATCAGCTTTTAACTTTTCCTGCTTATTTTTTTATTTATTCTTTTCTGAAAAATAGCCCAGGTCACATTTAAAGTCTTTGCTCATTTTCCAAGCTTTTGCCTCAGACCATGGAAAAGTTGCTGGGCTCTCGTGGCCTAAATTTCTCCTCCTCAAGCTTTAGGACCTACTAGATTCTGTAGGTGCCACTTTTCTCCTTCTCTACATCTGTGCTGCTTCTTCAATGCAATTTAGAACACAGCCTCTGCTTCTGCAGTAGAAGGAGAAGGGAGTGGTTCTGTTGGAGGCTATTAGCTGATTGAAGTAATTAAAAGTAATGGATGGCACATGGTGACCATGATATGGGGAAGGATAGAGAAGTGATATAAGGCAAGGTAGGGAGAAGTATCTGAGTGGTGCTGTTGGTATTATGAACGCAGTGACTCTGGTCTCTTCTACTTTTCTCCAGCACACAACAGGTAGGGATTGTGAAGTGTGGGGTGGAGGATGGATTTTCATCTCAACTAGTTCTCTAGTATTGGAAATTCTGGAATTAGTCAATGGTGTTTCATGTATTTCTGGATTGTACTGGAGGTGTTTGTGTGCTGTGGTCTGAACTGGAAAAATTCTTGTAAGGTTTGACTAACAGAATATGCAGCCTGTTTCTCAATTATTCACACATGTACCCCCTTGCTAAACTCAACCTCCTGTATTACCTATCCCCCCTATGCACAACTTGAATTGTAAGTTTGCTCTGTGTATTATGTGTTGTTGCTAGCTAAAAATATCAAAAATATTTTCACAATTCAAATAAGATGACTTAACATTTTTTGTGGTTAAAGGACTTTTTTCAGCAAGTGTTCTCAAAGCCTTCTATCTTGTTGTCTGTAATATGCAGGCTGGAACAGTCCTATTGTACATCATTAGCCTGTGTGGGCTTAGAATTGGTATATCAGGGTAGGGTTGTCTCTACTGAGACAAAAGAATTTAACTTATATGTATTTTTTGTAGAGTTTTGGGGTTTTGCATGAAAATAGCAAATGCTCTAATAGTTCTGTACTGGAAGCTGTATTGTTGTTTTTTTGGGAAATAACGTCCAGGTAGGATGGAATGAAATACAACACTAAGGACAGCAAACCTGATGCTGCAGCTTTGAATTTGTTATTAAATGAAAGCTAGTGTTGTAAATGTGGACTAATAGAACTCTCTGAGGAATACTTGCATCTAGAGAAGCTGGTGCCCTTTGCACACTGAAATGCTGCTTTGTAGCAGCAGTTACTTTTCTTTGTTTACATGTAAATAGCTGAACCAACTACTTCTTCCAATTAAGATGGAAATAATCTAAAATCTTGGGTTTATCATAGCTGAAACTTCTATTTCAGAACTGAAATCGTATTAAATATTATATATTGTTCACAGCCTCCCTACTGTCTTATACAATGATGTAGAAAAGTCCCCTAGGAAAGGTTTCCTTGCCTGGTGAGGGTAGACAGCTTGAGGTATTGGGTAAGAGCAGCCTCCTTGGCTGTTAGGTGCTCCAGAAAGATATCTAACAGCATTTCTGTGGTGCAGGGGGTACATTTTTTTGGTTAGCATGAGTCTAAACTTCATGAACCTATGGGTTTGTATATAAAAACCCGTCTGCATGTCTGCTATGTGCAGCAGGCCAGCAGAAGTCAATTATATCATCAGCTTTTCCTAGTTCTTTATGTGTATTTGATGTGCACCATTTCAAGTAATTAGATTTGCAAATTGTTTCTGCAGTTGCACCTTCCCTTGATGCAATTGCAAGTCTTTTTGTCAACTGGCTTGACTTCTATATCATCAGGTGGCAGCACGTGCCAGTGTAAAATCATTTTGTCCCCATAATTAAGTACCTAAACTGGGAGGCATGGAGTCAAGAGAGGTTTCCTTAGACTCTGTAGGTCTAGGGTATTAGTTGAAATGATTTTGATCTTTGTTCTTGTTTCCCTTTGCCTGCTTATCATGTGTGTATTTAATTGTGTCTGCTTATGTATGCATATAAAGCAAAGCCTTTAGTTAGTATCTCCAGAGACCTGAAAACTAGCTGTTTGAGAGGAATAAAGCCACCTGAGATAGGGTAGGATTTGATAACAAAATGTCAAGCAAGGAACTTGTCACACCGAGGCTCCAACAGACTGCAAGAGTTAGTGGGAGGTTTTTCATTAAAGCAGCTGTGCAACTGGACCTTTGGTGGTTGGTCTGAGGGCCTTCAGCTCTTGTTTATGAGAGTTCTTTGAAACTGATGATTAAAAATGGAGCTTGGATGCTCAGGGTTTGACCTAGTGATTTTGTGGTTCTTCAAAGTAGCTGCATTGTTGCGTTTTTGCCGATACCAGTTAAAACCATTCTTCTGCTTTCTCAAACCCTGCCTGCCCCACCCTACCCCCCCAACAAAAAAAACCAAAATAAACTTGTTAATTCTTTCAAGTTTAGTCTTGGATTGGAGCCCTGAGCATCTTAAAACAATTGGAATTGTTTTGTCACCTCTGACTAGGACTTTTCTTTCAGACATAAATATGTATTCCTTACAAATTTCACATGAAAAAGGTAAATACAATGCAGTTCTGAATAAAGACCTGATTTGCAATCATAAGGAGACCTTCTTTCTATTGCTGCTAATAAACAACTGTAAAAGATGGTGACTATTTAAAGCTCCAAACTTACCCTGCTGTTTTCCTGACAAGCTTGCACATTGTTTCTGACATGCGGACTGACAGCTTTGTGGCATTTTGGAATGTTTCAACTGCACTACGTCTGTGGTACTATTTATTTTAGTATGCCCATTCCCACAGCAGCCACTGACTCACAAGAAAAAGCTAAGAGCAATATTTGGCATTTGTTTCCTGTTCAGTACAATTTGCCTGGTTCATTAACCTTCTTTATGTAGACATAAATTTGGAGTCTGATGTGGTTATTTTTGGGGGCACATGTCAAAACTAGATTTGTCTGTATGAGCAATGTGTGCTTCTGAAAGTGTTTAAAAATTGCTTCAGCAATTTTATCTTTTAAGGCATGTTTGTTGTATGTTAAGCTATGTTTTTGTTGTATGTTCAAATCTCTAGCACTGTTAAATGTGTGGAAGATAAAGGAGCATGCATAAAGTATCAGCTGTGGGACAGTTTCCTGTACCTATTTTACCAGAAATAGTTTTTCTGCTTATGCAACCCAGCATTACTGCAGATCAGTGGAGGCTGAACATAAATTCTGCTGCCACTTCTAAATAGACTGATTGGTTGTAGAAGTATGAGCATATGTAAAGAAGGGGAGAGGTTTATGTTCTTGTAATCATATGAGAAAAAGCTCTAATATGCCTATACCTTTGTGTATATGATGCAAAATACAGCAACTAAACTAAGTATCCATTTCTGGTATGAATTCCTTGTGTGATGCTGCTATACACAGGAGTGTTTCGCTTGTTGCCGTAAGAAAATTTGCAAAGGAAGCTCTTAACTATGGTGAAACTGAGTGCTGTGCAGCACTTTACCTCGGAGACACTAAGGCCTCTCTTAATTCCTGTTGTAATGTTATGTATCAAAAGTTGTGAATAAAATGCATGCTGAGATGCAAACACATGAATAAGTTAGGATTAGTAAATTAAATAAGCAACTATCAGCAATGAGCTTATTTGTTAAAACAAGCTGGTTTGGTAAAGTGGTAACAAGCATAACTTTTTTGTCTTTTAAAGTCTTTCCATTTCATCTCCTCTGTTAGCCATGTTTACTTGGAGAACGCAAATGCTTCACTCTAGGACTTCTGTGTAACTGTTAACACTGAGACCTTACTTTTTGCTGGGTGAAAAACAGGCTGGATGGCTGGGCCTGAAGAACGGTAGAGGAGTTGAATCCAGCTGGCAGCCGGTCATAAATGTTTTTCCACAGGGCTCAGTGTTGGAGCCAGTTCTGTTTCATGTTTTTATCAATGTGCTGGATAAGGGGATGACACCAAATGGGGATTGAGTCTAAATCTCGTGGAGTGTAGGAGGTTCTACAGAGGGATCTGGCCAGGCTCGATTGTTGGGCTGAGGCCAATGGGATGATGCTCAGTAAGACACTGGGACAGGTCTTGCACTTGAGTCACAACCATTCCATGCAATGCTCCAGGTTTAGAAGAGTGGCTGGAAATCTGCCTGCTAGAAAAGGACCTGAGGGTGTTGGTTGACAACTGGCTTAAGATGAGCCAGTGTGTGCCCAGGTGGCCAAGAAGGCCACCAACATCCTGGTTTGTGTCAGCACTAGTGTGGCCAGCAGGACAAGGGCAGGGATTGTCCCCCTGTCCTTGGCATTGGTGAGGCTGCCCCTTGAATCCTGGATTCAGTTTTGGTCCCCTCACTCCAAGAAGGACACTGAGGGGCTGGAGCATGTCCAGAGAAGGACAACGAAGCTGGGGAAGGGTCTCAAGCATGAGTCTTGTGAGGAGCAGATGAGGGACCTGGGGATGTTCAGCCTGGAGGAAAGGAGGCTCAGGGGAGACCACCTTGTTTTGAGAACAAAGGAAGGAGGTTGGAGCCAAGTGGGTGTCAGTTTCTTCTGTGATGTAACAAGCAACAGAACAAGAGTAAACAGCCTCAAGTTGTGCTAGGGGAGGTTTAGGCTGGATATTAGGAAAACCATCTTCCCTGAAAGGGTTGTCAGGGCATTGCCCAGGCTGCTGAGGGCAGTGGTGGAGTCCCCATCCTTGTTTGGACTTAAAAGCCACGTAGATGTGGTGCTGAGGGACATGGTTTAGTGGTTACCTGGCAGTGCTGGGTTAATGCTTGGACTCAATTATAAAGGTCTCTTCCAACTTAAATGAATCAATGATAAAAAATGTGTTGGGGACTGATATAACTACATTTTTCCTCACATTGTGCCAAAAACAGTGTGGGGAAGGGAGGAATAGAGAAATACACGGGCCTGTTTTGCTGCTACTTTTCAGGTTTAGGCTTTCCAGTTGTACTGATACAAACTCTGTCTCTCCACTCCAGTGGCTTCTTTCTTGGAGAAGTCAATGCTCAAAATGTGCAACTTTCTTCTTGCCTCATCTTTGCTCGTTTGGCCTAGGGCTCACCTCATGTGCGCTTCTCCTCCCCACAAAAGAAATTGCATTAGGGATTAGATTGTGACCTCACTCTCAGTAGCACCATACAGTTCAGCAGAAGTATTGTTCCTCTGCTATGGTAGACTGAGTCTCCAGCTGCTGCCAAGGTGCAATTGGATTTGTTTCATCTCATTTTCTATCATGACCTTAAACCTGGTCTCTTGCACAAACCATAGGACTCATTTTGGTTTCCCTAGCTGCCTTGCAAAAAGATTTTTAGATCATTTGGAGACAAAGCTAACAGGAAAATGTCCTCCATAAGTCTAAGAAGGATGTAGTTTCTCCTGTGACTTAATACCTTCTCAACTGGAGTAGTTAGTTACAAAGAGGAAACTTGGCAATATATGAGAGATGAACACTGTATCACCTCTGCCAGTCTTGCATACTGAGCTAGATACTTTCTCTGCTTTTTGTTGTTGTCCTGGTTAGTCTTTGAACTACCAGTTTACAAGGGTCTGGACTCGGATGGAAGTATATTCTCCATATCCATGCAAAATTTGTTTTAAAAAAATTGCTGCACAGAGCATGATTTGGCCATCCTGCTGTACAGAAGGGTGTATAATGCTGATCTGATGTTAAAATTAGCTAAAAGACTGTTCTATATGCTAAATAACATAATGAATTCATCTTAAACATGTGGAGGAAGCAGGTAGTACTACAGGCTGTAATTCTTATTGGAATGGCAGAACATGTCCAGGTTGGGCCATTACCATCTTTCTGACATGTGACTTCTACCTCAGATCTGACCCCTTCATATTTTTAATGTGTCCTGTCTGGTGAAGGGCCAAGATGCCTCTCAAGTGATTTTGTGCCTCCTTGTTGTCTTTTTTTTTTTTAGCCAGTAGATAAAGTGAGCTTTCTCTAATGATTAAAACATGGTGGCTGCCTTCTACTGGTGAATATTATCTTGGCCTGCAATCACCAGCATTTTTTCCCTGTGACATTGATACCTCCTTCAAGGCTACTCTTGACTTGTCCTGTTAGGTTTCTTTTTTGCAGGACTTGGTGGGGGAAGAGATGTGTACAAGGGTCTAATTTTGAGGTTCTAATGCCTTTTATGTCAGAACAGAGAATTTAAAAATATGCCAGAAGAGATAATGCTTTCTCAGGTTTTAATTCTGCAATTCTCAGCAGAGTATGTAGTGCTTTTTATAAATGCATGTGTTCAGGTATTTTAACATTACTGTCTTGAAGTTGTTTTTGAAATTAACAAACTGGATTTTCCCCAGGTGGGTACTAGATCCCTGCTCTTCAGAAGTTTCAGGCATCCACAAATTCCATAGCAGTGGAGCGTTCTGCTTTTCTCAACACTATTAGGTCATTTATGTAGATATATATGCTAACAATCAGTTTACATTATCCTAGTTCAGACAACCATGTCAGAAGGCTTCAGCAGATGCATTTACTTCTAGTGTCTCAGTTACAGGATCATGCAAAGAAATATTTTTAAAGCTGGTAGCAGACAAATATACATTTATCTGCTAGATGCCATCACCATCAAGAAACGTTAACATGGCCACTGGGTGTCAGTCTAACAAAGCTCAAAGCATTTCAGCAGTACAAATGTTTACACTTCCATTATAGAACAGTGTATGGCCTGTTAAACTCAGGATTCCTCAGTGAAAAGAGGGCAAAATAATACAGAAGTTGCTATATTAGCTGCTCTATGAAGACAAGAAGCAGCCATTGACATCTCAGGTGTTACATCAACATGGTTGATTTGTTTGGGTTTTTTTAGTAAACTGTTAGGGATACATCAACACTGAATATAGTATCTTGAATTTTTCAGGGCTTCTTTTCTAGAACCTTGCTGTGTTGCATGGATTGTTCTGGCCTTGGAAGCAAGGCAAATGTCACTGACTATTTTTCTTTCCTATGTTCACATATGTTTGAGAACTTCAGTGGAGAGCATGGAAGCTGAGTGTTCAAGTCCGGTTAAAAGTCAATAGAATCTAACTCTTGCCTCAACTTTTTCAAAGAGTGACAAGAAGCTGTAGGTCAGTAATCTGCCAGAGGGCAATTCGGCTCAGGGGCAAAGAATGCTACCAGTCTGAGCTTCATATATAAAATCTTGCAGTAGAGATGCAACTTGCTTGAGGATACAATAAGTAATGGAATTAAGTTACTTCATAGAAAACTTGAGCCACAAACCAGCAAAAGCTGTAAAATGAGGGTTGGTGCTCCTAATGGAAGTACTAAGTATCCTCTTGAGCTGATAGGGAGGAGAGACAAGCCATGAAACACAGCAGTAGAGAATCTCCACTGCTGAAGGACTGTAAGGATAACATAGACAATAAATTTTAAATTATCCAGGTACAGCTGGTCCTTTCTTGAGGCACAGTGTCATCTTGATCTCTGCTGGACACATCTGTTATGATGGTACCACCCCTTGCATACTGGCTAACCTGCAGATGATGCTGCCCTTGCTCAGTTCCACTCAAATTTGACTAGTTCTCACTACCTCTTTCACCTTGGCAAGAGCAAAGAATACTTCTTTCACCACCTTTTTACTCTTGGTATGACAAAAGAGTCCTGAAAGGTTTGTACAGAGGTTGCAGCTGCTGATTAAAATTTAAATAGACTTACTAATTTATCCTAAAATATCTCCCCCCCAAATACAAATGGCTAGAAAACCTGGCAAGTACTACAAAAATATGTACTTGATATAGCAAGCTGGGTGACTTTCACGTGTCATACAATGGAACAGGATGTCAAGGCACTGCACAAAATTGTAATTGTAATTACATAATTATGACCGAGTCATACAACTTTCTCCTTTAAATGTTTTTTGGCATGTAGCAAACTAATTCTTGGTATAGCTTTAACAGGGTTGTTGTTTCTCATGAATTTTGATAGCAGCGGAAATCTCAGAGGGACCATCCTAGAAATAGTAGTTTGGGGCTCTTTTTGAAGAGGTGATACAAAATGAGGTCACAGTAAGAATTGCATTAGCAATGTAAGCTATCTTCACATATACTGCCAAAGTGCAATAGGATGATTGTTTTTTTGTTGTTAATGACCTGCAGTTAACTTAGTAACTACAACTGAGAAGCTCTGAATTCCATTACCCAGCTTCTCTAAAATCAATGAATGTTTCCCTTATGATACATAAATAGCTCAACCCTTTTAATAAGTGTCAGGAAGGGGCCTTTGTTTCCCCCATGTGCTTATTTATCATTCATCTAAATGGGCAGAAAAATAGAGTCCTGAGAGATTTCCAGGTTTTCAAAAACCTCATTAATACAAAATGCAAGACACTGACAGACCTCTCTCCACAGGTAAAACCTCTAACTTGTATCTCTCCTCATTGCATGGGTGATGGCTGCTATTGAAGATAGGGCTTGCATGCTATTTGGAAAGTATTCCCACTGATACTACTATTTCTTATTGCTTATTATTTCTCATAGCAATGAGATGCCCCTTAAGCTATGTGGATTGATGTGGTAGTCTCCACAAAACCACCATTTACACCCATTTAGGAGGACTGAATATGTTAGGTGCTATTACAAATTTAGGTTTGTGAGTGAAGGTGATAAGAAATGCTGAACACAGAGCAAGATCTACATGTTGTGGTCCTGTGAATGAGTAGAATAGTGCTTTGCAACTTTAACTTTTATGTGGTATCACCTTCTGTCCCAGGTGGGGAGAGATCCAGCTCTTAAAGCTAAAAAGAATGAAAAGCTGCTGGCAAACTCCTCTGAAAGGAGTCAAATATCAGTGATGCTTTTTTCAGGGTTCTATGATGCTCTCTTCCAGGTACTAAACTGCTGGGGAGTTGAGGGTAGGTGGGGGTGGTAGTAAATACAAGTTCTTGTGAGGAACCTCTTGGAAGTGCATCCTTAATTGTCTTGGTATTGTAGAGATGTTCTGTTTTCTTCACAAATTACTGTTGGCATCATTTAGTCAAATGAATTAATGTCTTGCCTCATTTTGGCATCTTCCTCCATAGGGCATTAAAAAGATTCTATCTTTCTTTCCTTGCACATCACCATAGCTTGATTAAAGCAGTAATAAAAATAAAAATTACCTTGCAACAGGTAGTTGTGGTCTATTTTGAGTTATCTTCCTGATTAGAAGATTGATTATATTGGCTGATTTTTTTTTTTTGGATTTAACTGCAAGTGTTATTAACTACAGCTGGCTCAAATTGATGGTTTTGAATCTCATTACCAAGCTACCTGCCTGAAGCAGTAGTGGTAGTACTTCCTAGTGATCCTTTTAGAAATGGATCAACTGCATGCTTATGTCATTCTTGCTGTGCAAAATTAAAGGGTATGGGTAGTTCTTCGTGGGATATAGCTCTGGTTGAAGTATTAATGATGCAAGAGAAACACAAGAGAGCCTGCTTGTCTGAAGGTTGGCCTCCTCAGGTCTGGTCTATGCATGTGACGCTACTACATTCATTGGGTTGGAAAACTGCTCCATATCTAGAGTAAATATGAACCTTGGTTCTACAGAATAGAATAGAGGGTCCATGCTAATGTCCAATCTGACTTGTTCCTGAAAACAGTATTTACCAGTTCACAAGGGGGGTTTGCAAATTTTCCAGCTTGTCTTAACTCCAGAAGGCCTTATTTAAATGGCTTTATGCATCTGAGTGGGGTTATCATAGATTTTCTCTCAAGAAAAGTATCTCAGTTGTGATTCTGAGGTGTGTATTTTACTAGACAAGATTTTTATCTAGCTTCTTGTAACAGATTGGTCCCAATAACAGAGCCTTGGGTTTGTGCAAGTAGCTCAAAGCCACTTCAGCTCCCTCTGAACAGCTCTATTGTATATATAAGCATCCCCTGAGCTGGGATTACAAACAAAGCCAGGAAGGAAGCAAGGTTCCTACCAAGATGAGGCTACTTTCTGCTTTAAGCAATGGATTTGCTCTCTGCTAGCAATACCTGTCCTCATACCTCTATATATTTCATAACTCTTATTAATCCAGATGAGCGAATCTGCTAAAAAGACGTTTGGGGGGTGAGTAGCCTAGAAAGGCTTTCCATGAAAAGTTTTGGGTGACTTCATGAAAATCTGCTTAAGAGATTTCATTAAAATCTTCCTTCTTAATCTAGCAGAGTTCTTAAAGCAAAATGGTGAGACTGCTTCTGGGCTAAGCATCTGCAGTGCATTGTAAAATGTTTGCAAGAGACAGCTCTCCTGAATGCAAGTGAAAGTACAAACTCAGCCTGATATAATTAAAAGGTTATCAATTACTTATGCAAGTTTAAGATCATTCAGATTGAGATTATGATCATAATTTGCATTATAATGTCAGAAATCCAGTCAGTTCCACAGACTGTATTGTGCACAATGAATAATAGAATCATAGACTGGCTTGGGCTGGAAGGGACCTTAAAGATCATCTCTATCCAACCCCCCTGCCATGGACAGGGGCACCTTCCACTAGAACAGGTCACTCAAAGCTCCATCCAACCTGGTCTTGAACACATCCAGAGATGGAGTGTCTACTACCTCTCTGGACAATCTGTTCCAGTGTCTCAACACCCCCATTGTAAAAAAAAAAAAATTATTCTCTCTAGTATAAATCTCCCTACTTCAAGTTTAAAACCATCAACCCTTGTCCTGTCACAACAGACCCTGCTAAAAAGTCTGTCCCCAGTTTTCTTGTAGACCCTCTTAAGTACTGAAAAGCCACAATAAGGTCTCCCTGGAGCTTTCTCTTTTCCAGGCTGAACAACCCCAACTCTCTCAGCCTGTCCTCACAGCAGGGGGGTTCCAGCCCTCAGATCACTCTTTGTGGCCTACTCTGGACCTGCTCAGATAGGTCTGTCTTGGTTTCAGTGAGAACAGAACTAATTCTGTTCAAAGATTTTTCTTTTCAGCTCAGTTCTTCTAACTGCACTTTTTGAAGTTAGCAGCATGTTTTTGCAGACAGTGTCTGCTTCTAGCAGCGGTAACACCCCATGTTTGTATTGGTGTGCAGACCAAGGCCACTGCTGGATCCTCTGTACCATGTTGTGGAAAAGTAAAATGCTGAATGTGTGGGGAGGAGTAAACAGGAGAGGTGACCTAAACTGATCAATGAGGGATTTCATTCAATGTGATATTTGGTATAAAGCTGAGGGATCATGAGGGCCAAGCCCTGCTTTACTTGTCTCAGGTTGTCTTCCAGTTTCTTTCTTGCTTCTTCAATGTCCAGCATGCAAGGGGGACTCTGTCTGTTCTGCCTTCAGTCCTAATCTGTGTGTTCCTGAATCCAGAATCCACCTCCTGAACATGGTTCTTGTCTGCTGCTGGGCCCAGTCTGGGACTTTCCTGGTGACTGCTGCTCAGCATCAGTGGTGACAGTGATGTAATTGCCATGGGGAGGGTGTGGAGGGTGGTTTGATAGTGGTTTTGTATGTACTTGTGTATATTGCATTATTATTACTATTTTCATTAAAGCTGTTCTAGTTTTCTTTTCTAATTAAGTCTCTCTCCCTTATTCCTTCTCCCCTGCTTTGGGGAGGGAGGGTGGTTAACAGTCTGTTATAGGTCTAGCTGGCTGCCCTGACCCTAAACCATGACAAGGTCCATGTCTCTCCTGTGCTGAGGACATGAGTTGGATGTCGTACTTCAGGTAAAGTCCATCTCCCAGAAAGGATTGTTACTGGGGATTGCCCTGACTGGCCCCTTGTACTTGACACCCACCATTCAGATATTTGTAGACATTAATAAGATCCCCTCTCAGTCTTCTCTTTGCCAGCCTAAAGAGCCCCAGGGCTCTCAGCCTTTCCTCATAAGAGGGAGGTTCTAGGCCCTTAATCATCTTTGTAGCTCTCTGTTGGACTCTTTCTAGTATTTCCCTATCTCTCGAACTGGGGAGACCAGAACAGGACACAATATTCCAGATGTGGTCTTTCTAGGGCAGAGTAGAAGTGGAGAATAACCTCCCTTGACCTGCTGGATACACTCTTCATGTACCTGAGGATGCCATTGACCTTCTTGGCCACAAGGACACATTGTTGTCCCATGTATAACTTGCTGTCCACCAGAATGCTGAAGTCCTTCTCCATGGAGCTGCTTTTCAGTGAGACTACCCATAACCTGTACTGGTGCATGGTGTTACTCCTCCCCAGGTGTAGGACTCTACACTTATAATTTTTGAGCTTTATTAGGTTCCTTTTTGCCCAGCTCTCCAGCCTGTGCAGATCTTGCTACATGGCAGCACAGCCTTCAGATGTATCAGCCACTCCTTCCAGCTTTGTAGCACCACCAAACTTGGTGAGGGTACACTCTATCCCTTCATCCAGGTCAGTGATGATGATGAACAAGAATGGACCCAGTACTGCCCCCTGGGGAGAACTGCTAGCTACAGGTTACCAACTGGACTCTGCGCTACTGATCATGATCATCTGACCTCTATTGTTTAGCCAGTTTTCGACCCATCTCACTGTCTGCTCTAATGCACCCTTTCTGAGCTTAACCATAAAGATGTTATGGGAGATAATGTCAAATGCCTTGCTCGAGTCTAGGTAGACAGCTTCCACTGCTCTCCCTGCATCTACCCATTCAGCCACACCATCATAGCAGGCTATCAGATTAGTCAGACATGACTTCCCTTTAGTAAATCTGTGCTGGCTACTCTTGATAAGGCCAGATAAATGGGCTGTAGAAAAAGTGGGAGACTGAGTCACACTTCCTGGAGTTTGTAAAGAGATGATTTTTTTACATAGGGGTGTGTGTATATATATATATAAATGCTTTCATAAGTCTAGGTATTTGAGTGTGTATATAAATAGATGGCCATGTGTATTATATATATGCATTCTGGGTGGAAATGTAGTAATTTCCTATCTGTACATATTCTCTTTGTTTTTAAGGGGGCAAGGTCTGAAACACCTCCTATTCTTGTTTTATCTTAAGTATTTTTTTAAGACTTAATATTTGGTGCTTCAGAGTTTGATACTGATGTTTCCCATTTGGGTGAGATACCTTCAATATCCAGGGTGACTTCGGAGTGTACTCTGGCTTATCCCAGGGCCAGTGAGCTCAGAAGCCATGAGAACTTTAAGAACTCACTGGAACCTTTCAGAGTTAGCTTGAATCTGACACAGGACAGCACTGCTGTGTTTAGATATTCCATTTACAGTTAAAAGCAGAAAATTACCAGTGCTAGGAATTGAAATATAGGATATTTTAGATCTTTGCCACATGCACCTATGGAAAAATACACTGTCCTTTTAAAAAGCTTTCTGAGCATCAGTAGAAGCCTAAACACATGTGAAGGTTTAGCTGGTTTCTTGTTCTGTTGAAATGGTTTGCTCCTATCTAATTTTCCTGTCACTCTGATGCCATAAAATGGGAAATGTGGTGAGACACAGCACAGTAAATGCAAGGTTATGCATTAGGTCTGCACTGAAAAGCATGCAAGTCTAGGCCTTGAATGACTGACACCAGTTCAGAATATGTGTTCAGCAGGTTGGCTATTTTTATTACAGGCTTCTAGTTATTGGTGAGTTTAGATAAGATTTAATGCAGCTTTTATCAGCAAGAGGCTGGCAATCATAGACAGTGCTGTGCTCTTTCAGAGCATAAATATTGGTGTTGGTAAAATGTTTTCTAGTGTTTGTATTGTATTGTAACACTTCATGTTAGAGCTGCTTCTAGTTTAGTTTTATTCTTCTTGCTGTCTGAAGCCCACGCCAGCCTGTAACTTCAAATCTTATTGCTGAAGGCAATAGTTCCTTTAGGTTACTCATGCTTCTTAAGAATCCAGCCTTTAGGCTCATAATGTTGACCCCTTTAGATATCTTCATTTTCAACAGTTTAGTGTGCTAAGCCAGAGTGATATCAGAAGGTGTTCAGCCAGTGTTTTTTGTAATATGACATGTGAGATGCAAATGCTGCTTAGGTAAAAAGATATTTGATTAATGAAAGCTCATTTGCCTAATGACCTCAAGCAATTCTGTTGTTTTTTTCCACTTGGTTGAAGACAGCACACTGACCACAGTGCCATCAGTCTTCTAACATCTTGTTCATGTTGATGCTTAAATTACAGCTTTTTTGCAGAAACCTTGGATATCTCAAGCTGGGGTAGTATCAGTACTGCTTTGCTGTGTAAGCAAAACAGATATCTCATACAACAATTGCTGCAGTAAGTCTAGTAAATTGAAATGCATGCTTTAGAAAGATTCTGAGTCTGATTTAAAGGCCCCAGTGATAATGTGTTTATTTCCCTTGCAAAGCTATTCTAACAGCTGATTACTCTCCTATAATCTTCAAGTGTAAAGTAATACGGTTGTGGCTACATCTCACAATCTAATTATAGGAAGGAGTGTTTATAGCTCTTCAAAATCTTTCTTGCATAAAATTTCTTTGCTATTTGAAGTATTGATTTATTTTTTTAAAGTATTGAGATTTTAAATTGCAATTGACTTCAGATTAAATGACCTGCTTTGTAGCAGGTCTTACATAAAAATAATGCTGATCACTTTGCAGCAATAAATACTTTCAAGCACTGCTCCAGGAGCCATTCTGTCTGTATAAATGCCACCACTGCAGTATTCAGGCTACCTAGCAATACACCAAATGTGTGTCAGAACAGAGAAGAGAAGCAAAAATCCTAATTTAATATTTGAAAAGAAGCCAATAATTTAATTGCTACAGAATCCATAATTAGAAATCATTAAGTCTTAATGTGTTTAGAAGACTCAAGGCATTACTGATGGTGAACTATCATCCACCTGATTCATTTACATGCTAGACAAGCTTAAGGATTTATGCAAGATTCAAGGTGACAGCAGAAAAAAGTGAGAATAGTTTTCTAATTCTTTATTTCCATTCATTTTAAACCAGTTGTTACTACTAGCTTTTAATTTGGAGGGATTTCTTTTCCAAAATTCAAGCAATTCATTTATGAAGACTGAAGTAATAAAAGCAAGCTTTGATAAATAATACTGGCTGCCTCTTATTAATACCCGTGATTCTTTCTGCATAGCACACAGTTTGACAATGCCTGTAGGTTAAATCCTGAACTGCCACGACAGAAACCACTGCCTGTAACATAAAAGCACTTAGGAATATTTTACTAAAATAACTGTTAAAAAAAATCCACAGGACATTTAACATGTAATAAACGATCCTTCCTTGAGTGCAAAAGACTGCTGGAGAGAGCTGGGAGGAGATGTAGTTATGATAGTCACTGATAGACTGATAATTGATAGACTACAAATTTAGAACATTAAAAGCACTGCTTTTGTGTTGCTTATCATTGACAAAGCAGCCTGTGTAAAAAGGTGATTATTTTTAAAAGCTTTATCTGGTAACATGGTAAATAGGTTTAAACCTCTCCTTTCTGTGTATAAATGTTCTGCTTATATGGATTTTAGGAAAACTTCAAAAGTGACATCTAAAGATACTAAGCAAAAGTATATTTTGCTTTTGGGATAATAACTGTCATAAACTATAACAAGTATAAACCAAAATTTATAGCTGATGTGATGATCAGAAAAAGTTCACTTGAATGATTTAACATCTATAATGACTCCTCCTGTGAAGAAAGCACATAAAGATAGGGCAAAGCCAAGTAAATATGGCATGCTCTTTTTGAAAGAGAACCAAACTAGTTACTCCAAATCATTAGTTTGTTGGTAGGATCTTCAAGTGCAACTCAATCTTTGCTAGAAATAATGAGCTGAGGGCTGAGAAAGATGTGAGTCAAAATACATAAGACCAAAGATGAAGGTAACTAGCAACAAAGCAAGCATGGACAGTAAATATAGAAATTAACAGAAGATCTTAACCTGTTGTAGCTGTGAAGAATGATAGAATGAACCAATTGTTAAATCTATAAGTATATAACATGAAGACTTATATACAAACACATAATATGTATATGAATTACTTAAGGCTTTTGTGATTGCTGTCAGTATCTCAAACAGAACAAAGCCCCCTGGAGACAAGTGGTGTATCTGGACTACAAAGGTGAGAAGGCCTACTGTTGACCAAGAGATGAATTCATTCGTGCTTAAATGTTTTACCCACGTTCTGTCTCTGACCTAGAAACAGCTTTTGACTGATGGGTTGTTGCATTAAGTATCCAGTGTTGTGGAGAAAATTATATACTAGATATTTCCTAGCTATAGTTTAGAGAAGTGTTGAAGTAAAGGGTTATTTCTGGAAATGTATAATCTTCTTACATTAGCCTTATGCCTTTATGGAAAGGATTACTTGCACAAAGTAGCTGGGTCGGTGACAGGTTTGCAAGAAGAGAGTGGCAAGGGTGGTGTGTGCTCCCAAATTGCCTCCCCAGTTGCTAAGTAACAGATGTTCAGCTCTCAAGTGACTGGAAGCAGCTTGACTGTCTGGCTGAAGGAAACAGCTGACTTCTGTACAGTGTCCTTGGACAGCCTTTCTAAGGGGTTTAATAGTGAGGAAAGCCAAGATCTACTGCTCTGAAAAGAATTTAACATGTTCTGTGTATAGTGTTTAAGCTATTGCATGTTACACAATGGTCAGGCTGAAGCTCAGCAACCACATCAGGAAAACATGGAAGATGGAGCAATGGGTAGGAAGAATTCATCTTTAGGGGAGGCTGATGGTGGTGCACTACGTTCTCTAAAGGCAAGCCTTAGGTGTCAGGCAGAGCTGGTGGTGCTGCATTCGTGAAGGCTGGAAATGGGAACTCCTTGCTTTCTAGTTTTTTAGCTCTTGAACATTGGCCTTGAGTCATGCAAAGTATGAGGGTTTTACTTGCCAGGTTGATGGGTAGTAAATTGGCTGTTCCAGTTTATTCAGAAAAATATGTATTGGTCACTTCTTCAGAAAACTCTCCTATGTTGAGTAAACCTAGAAATCATATTATTTGGATGTCATTGATGTTTGATGCTCTTGATTACCTTGGATTAACTATCATTTGTAAAGTCTTTGGCCATATGAAAAATCCCCGTGTTTCTATTGCCATCATCCATTGCATATGATAATATGGAAGCTTCCCACATTAGTGTGAGCTGGCGGTATCTATCCACCTTTGCAGGACACATCTGCAATTGCTAGTCTTATCAAATAGCTACTGGAGGCCACAGGGATTGTTCAGTGACTTTAGTGGGCATCAGGTCAGCTCTTCCTGAAGGTCCCTATATACAAAAGGTAATGAGTCTGTGGATTTTACCAGAAAACCAAGAAATTCTCAGTCAAAAAAGCTTTCTGCTACGTGAATGCAAACCTAACTTCTGAACCTACTCCACTAGGTAGCCACCTTACCAAAACCCAATAGAATTTAGATCCCAACAGCTCTCTACCCAAGGTGATAAAAGCTTCTACTGTTGCACTGACTTTGCAGCAAAAGACTATGGGGTTTTGTGGAGAAAAAAAAAAAAAAACAAACAGAGATTGGTCTAATCCTTCCATCTCAGATTGAAATCTCATTCTGCATCACCACTCAGGTGATTGAATCAGGCACGGCTGAAAAAGGTGGAATGTAAACAGTTTAAACTCTCTTCCGGGTGAAAAGAAACTAAGAGGTTTTCAAAGACATGCCATGAGTCTGCCACAAGTTTATTTACACCAAATAAACAATCAATCACCTACAACTCCGATGAAAAAAAAACAGAACTGAGCTTTGCAGACCTGTTCCATTGCAGATCCAATAAAAAAAAAAAATGCTTGGTGTAAATACCATGTACACAGAACACTTCACACACTTCTTGCTGTGATGAGTTAGCTATTTATTACAGTTTAATGAAATACTGCAGTATCATCAGATTTGATGTGTAAGATAAAGGGTGTTGTGCTAGACTAGAAGAAAAATTAATCTATCTACCATGGTAGTAAATTGATCCACATTTAGAAACAAACATATGGTAGCCCAAGATGCTATGGACAGATCTGTCTTTACCTGTAAATCACACTGGTGAATGCACTGTGATTCTCGAGGCCTACTGTGAAGTACATTGAAATCAGTGTAAAGAAGGGAAGTATTTTCTTTGGGCTGTAGTCATGCAAGTACACAATCAAACTGCTTCAACAGGAGCAGGCTGTTAGCTATCTGAGACTGAAGAGAGGGGGAAAAAAAATATTTTTAAATTAACCTAAAACTAACTTGAGAAAGATGTTTTCTCCATTTCTGTGCTCCTGAAGAGAAACAGAGCATTCCTCAGCATTCTTCATGACCTGAACATGAAAGCAATTTCCACTAAAGCTGTCATTCATATTCAGGCTTGCATTAATTATAAGAGATATTTGCCTATGACAAGAGGGATGCTCCCTATTGTTACCCCCTTACCCTTCAAAACACAGCATTGACTGGTGTTCAGTTGCATCTTTCATTTAATGGCTAAGCAGGATTAGCTGTCCCTGTGGTGCTATTCAAAACCCTGATATGCCCATTCAGACAGGAGGCATGGAAGTGTACACAACCTGTAAGCTATAATTTGATGCATCTTTTTTGCTCCAAGGATGCTGTAGTCTATTCTATAGCATACAATTGCCTTTTCTCTTTTTTTCTCCAGACATCTAAGAAATTGCTTCCAGATCTTGGGTATGAAAAGGAAAGGAAGGGAATTCAAACACATTGAATAAACAAGTCTTTTGTGAGAACACTGATGAATAAATTGATAGTAACAAAGTTCTGATCTTACACATGCATTGTGTGACATGAAACATTTTGTGACCATTTTTGTTTGGGGGAAAACAAGGACCACCATTATTTCACAGGCCAAGTGTCTCCAGCTGAGAAAAACACTTGAGTATGTTCTTAGTTTTAAGCATATGAATAGATCCCTAGCCCTTCAATTAGTGTTCTTTATTATGTAAAATCCTGAGCTCCTTTCTTGAAGCTTTTACTTCTTATTTCTTCTAATCCGGCAGAACTCCCAATAATTCCATAACACACTTGAGGCATTATGCAAGTTATTTATAGATGCTTTTCAACAGAAATAACTTGGACAAATCGATCGTGCAGAGATTTCCAAGCAGTAGCAGCAGAGGGCAAAGTTCCCTCTATCTTTTCTGTGAATCCACACTAGAAACTGGAGGGACAAGTCAGGCAAATTAAAAACTCTGGTATCTGGTGTGCTGCATGGTAGCATGCTGATGAACAGATTTACTGGGCTCTGTCTGCTTGAATTGCAAATTGTATTTGCAAAATACAGCCTGGATTGGAGAGAAGAGAGAAGGTTCACCCACATATAATATCTTCAGAAGATGATGGATGCATTTAGCTAGAACAGCCTACTGTAAAAATAGATTTATGATTCTTTTATATTGACACAGAAACAATGAGATGTGGGAAGAAGAGAGCCTGAAAAACTCTGCATTGACTGGTCCCAGCTGAGAACAGGGGAAAGCCTGAAAAGTTGTATCCTCCCAAGTTCTCCAGCTAGGGGTTGTCTAAAAGAGTTAGAGAAGTTATTTATCTTCATCTTAGGTTCCTAGAGAAATGCATCTTATGAGGTTTTGATGCTTATTTTTATATTGTGCTCTCAGTTATCTTTGTACTGGGTGAAGTTCAGGCAGCTATGATAGAGGAACAAAGGGCTCAAGACATTAAATTCCTATACAGTTCCTGAAAATAAGGAGGCAAAGAGGGACAAGCCAACCTATTAATGATATATTTATAGAATTTAATCTATTTTCTCACAGAGCAAAAAACTGCACTGATATGTTTTGACAGGGAAGAAAAGTATTAAACTTCTAGTCATGGGCATCAACGAAGCCAACCCTGAAGCATACTCTTTGGAAATCACATCCCCGGAATTGCTATCATCTTTGCAATAGGTCTTTTGATGTTAGCTTACCACTGGTTTCAGTCCATTCAATAGTATTAGTAGGAGAATGGGGACATCTGTTCCCCTGAATAAAACTTTCTTATTCTTTACATAAATCACTTTTCGGAGGGGAAAAAAAAAAAGCCTCTCAACATTTCTAGTTCTAGTACACAAAGGATACATAAAAATCTGAACTGGGCAACAAATGATGTAGATTGTTTCAAATTATTTACATTTTAGCAAATTCTTTTGCCATTAATGCAGTCATAGCTATCAGTGAAATGTGACTGGTTTTACATTTTCAAGCATTTAGGTTTTTTTCCTTAACAGGTTCCTTGGGCAGTATTTGATTGAGGAATTAGTCTTATTGCTGGATTTATAGTCTTTCAGCCAGAGTTTGCTCTGAGCATGTGGTTAAATGAGACAACCAAGTCTGTCCAACTTCACACGAGAAGTTATAAAAGGTGAAGAATGTCTAAAGTTGATTTAAAGTGCAGTTCAAATCTGAATTAAAACTCATTTGAATGTTAGAGTTCCTTTCATACTTCTGTCTCTGCCATTCCTAAAGGAAGGGGATGGTACACTTCTGTAATTTGTAATGCTGGTGCTTGTCCATTTGACTGTAAAAACTTGTCACGTTTTAGAAAGGAAAAAAAACACACATCCCTAATAAAAACCAATGTTTTTGTCAGGCTTATTTCACTAAAGAGGCAGAGAAGGATTTAGATTAACTTCAAAGCAAAACATGAGTTCCTCCATAACAAAGTGATCTCTGGACCTTGGCTCTTTAGTCAGCTGCATCATTCCAGAGAAGACTACTGGTTATTACGTTCTGCAGAGACTGTAATCCAAAATGCATTGAAAGTTTCTGATGTTGTTCAGCTACCAGTTGTGCATTCAAAACAGCTGTATGCATTGCTTCAGGGTTGTCCATGCTGGAGTAGAACAGTAATTGATCTAACTTTTTATCTTCTCGTAGCAAAGCAAGGTATAGGAAATTCTACAGTAGACTTCTAGAGAGGACAGCAGAAAGCATTAATTAGGAAATGAAAAGAATAACTAATTTTCTCTCATCATTAGCCTTTGCTTTTATGAACTGGGAATAATTACAAAAAAGAGTAGGAACTAGAACATACATAGGCTGTGTATTGACACAGAGTTCAGTGTGACTACAGCATCTGCTCTAGAAATGGGCTAACTAGGCTTTGCCTGTATCTGTAACTTTGCCACTAGAAAAGGATCCCGAAAGAAATCTTTCCTTCTAATCTTCTATCCTTATCTATGACCAGATTAGCAGTCTAAGATGAGCTTCAGCCCTGGTCCTTAGAACAGATTGTCAATATATGCTTGTTGGCTTTCTCCTGGGGTTCTGTCTGCTATGGACTCAGCGCTTCCATAGGTGAGTTAGTTCCAGAAACTACTCCAGTAGTCTGGACACACAGTCCATACCTGCTTGGAGTGCTTTGTCTTAAACACCCGGAAGTGTTTAGACCACTGCATGGCACCCATGTCACCCAGTGTGCCCGCAGTGCTCGTCTGGCTGCCAAGCAGTGTTTCACCAGGGAGCAGCACAGCAGTCACTGTTATTTCAGTTCCTGTGAAATGAAAAGGAAAATATAACAAAGACCAACAGCCCTGTTAGTTACTTCGAGATAAATTTCAAGAAGAATGTGACCTGGGTAAGTGGGAGAAGGGAAGCACACTATGCAAGAAGGACCTTTTTATTTTCCTAAGAAATAATGAGAACTACTATTCGCACAGCTGTATAGCAAGTGAACAGGAGCTGTGGAACTAGAGCCCAGATCATCTGCTCCCTGTTCCAAGGATCTATGCAGTGGAGCTCTAATAGTTGCATGTCTAAAGATCATCATAATCTGCTGGGAAAGATTCAGTCAATCTTAGAAGAGCTGTTGGAGTCTCATACCACTGGAACGCTAGGATTTCCACAGTGGGTAGGATCATGTATTTGTGGTGATACTTAAGGAAGGCTGGTGCATCCTCACTGTGCCAGACTTCTGCCTAAACATGGAGCATGTACCTGCATTCTGGCTCTGGACTTGTGTGTATGGCTTGGTGCTGCTCATGTCCAAAGTCCAGCACATTGCACCTACCACTCCATCTGTGAGGGTCTTTGTGGACTCACTGTTTGTGCTGCATACCAGATTTGCACATATGCAGTGGCTATCTGTGAAAGGATTTGGACAGCCTGCTCTGAGGGTCTCTGCTGATGTTTCTAAGGAAAGAAAAGAACAATTGTTAGGAGAGAGAAGACCAAGTACTTTTAAATCTAATCCAGTACCCAGAAAATACACATCTGTGTATTCACTTTGTGCAGAAGTAGACATTCTGAACTAAAGCAGGGAGCTGGTCTTGTTTGTGTTTGGATGTAGATGACTAACATGTGAGGTGTCCAAACTGCTGCCTTTTCATGCAGCTCCCATGCAGGCAAACTAGTTCGTCTTTTCTGTAATGTGCTCATTTCGAAATCCTAGCTAAAAAGGCATCTGAAATCAGTCTACTGAACTAGCAAGCACTTGTCCCTGTTACAAGTCTGAGTTTTGTGCTAGTGTGTGCTTTCAGACCTGAGCTTGCATTCACTGCCTCTGGGGCTGTGGAGCCTGAGTGTGAGTTGTAGCATGCTCTGGCCTCATAACGGCTGACCATATAATGATGATCACAAGCTCCTCTAAGCACAAGTAGAAAGCAACAGGTTGTGGCACTGACCCTACAGCTCTCGTTGCTTCACTAGGAAAGCAGAGGCAGTCCCTGTGCTTTGCGCTACTTTACATCTTGAAAGTGTTAGAGACAATAGAATCTCAAAGCAGCTTTTCTTGCTCATCTCTATAGGAATATCCTCTTCCTTTAATGTGCTCCCTACAAATTATATGCATGTAAATATGAAACATACTTGGTGCACTAAAGGAAAATTCTTTAAAAGCTATGAAACCATTGTGTGTAGGAGCACATACACATGCCCAATCCCACAGATGCACAAGAGCTCATTTTTACTTTCTAAATATTTTTTTAACACAAAATCAAGCACACATTTTAATCTCCCCTGTAATTATAATCAGTGTCGTCTTCTAGGAAGATAAAAATATGAAAGTGGGAATCAGGAAAAGGGAAATGTTACAAGCCTTTTCATTAGGGTTTTATGTATTTAAAGAATTTACATTTTTAACCAGTGGCAAATTTATTTCATACTACAGAAGCTCTGAGGAGCCTTTGGGATAAACAGCACGAAAGCTGTCATTTGAGAACAATCCTCTATTTTCTGTTTATTGAAAGTTTGCTTTTTTTTGGCCACGGTGTTTTGCGGGTGGCTGGAAATATTTGTTCAAAATTATAATTGCCAAATAGCTTGTTCTGTTTGGAATTTATTTGTTTGAGCATACTGCTGCTGTTATGAAAATAAAGGGAATGGTGGCAGTTGATTTCTTCAGGTTGCAACCTGGGAGCTCACCTGCCTTCCCTGAAGCTAGGTATGAGATTTCATAGCAGTGCTTACCAACATGTGCAAAGGCAGAAAGGAAACCCTGCCATGACTTTCATAATTTGAAACAAGAAGCCTGTGATCTGTGTGTGGAGAGCTGTGGAGATCACAATTTCAGTGTCTGTAATGCAGGTTTCAGGTCAGTCGTTTTCCACGGCAACTGATTAATTCCTCTGTGGAATCAGTGGATTGCCTCATTCTACTACACCACTGTTAATGCAAAACCAATCTGGACTGGACTTTTGGGGCTTTTTGGTTTGGAATAGTCTTTAAATTATGCCACCTGACATCAGCTTGAAAATGACGGTGTTGGCAATTTATCATTGAGTCAGGAGCCTGGTAACCACCCAGGAACTGCATTTTACAGAGTAGCACGAAGTAACGTGAACAGAACTTTTACCTTTGGCACACTTTGTTGATGCTCCATTAATACTCATCTTATCATTGTGATTCTTATAGGATAACATGTTTAGCTCTCAGGCTCTGTCTGTGCATGTGTTCAAGTACTTGCTATGAGTTACAGGGGTTTAGAAATCCTAGTTGACGGAAGAGATGCCCATCAGCAGATTCCAACCTTCTGAATAAAAAGAAACCTCCTGACTTCTGAAATGAGACTGCCTCTTATGTGAGCAGTCACTAGAAGATGCAGAAGTATGGATGTTCTAAAACTTTGCTCAAGCACAAACTGAGACAATGCTAGGATCTGCTTCACATCTTGCTGGTTGTTTCCAGATCTATAAAAGTCCCCAAGTTCCATTGATTCTTATTGTGTTGGCCATGGGAACTGAGACCACCAGGATTTTTGCCTCTCTTTTGCATTTTGCTAATGACAGCAGAAAAATATTAACTCGTCCCAGCACTTAGGACTTTTCAGTCCAGCAGGAAGAGAGGAATAAAGTCCCCTCCTCAACTCGGTGATGTTTTTTTGTTAGGGTATCAGTATCTTTGAGATATCACTGCATTAGGGCTGGGGCACAATGGAAGATGAATTTGCCCCTTCTAAGGCCAAGAATAATACTCTGCTTTCTTAAAGACACAAATTATTTCTGCCCTTGCCTTCAGTCTAGATTTAAGGTCATTTGTTTGTCAATATGCAATACCTGGGTCTTACACTCATTGTAAGCCTGTTGTTACATGGAGCAATAATGATAAAAACAATTATCAAATTTCTGTGTCCTTGGAGAAATCCCCTTAACCTGAAATGCTTACTAATGTGTAGTTCTTCCACCTCTCCAAATAAATGTATTGTTTTCTGTCCAATTAGTTCAACTTCTTGCTTGTTTGTCTTATTAAACAGAAAAAAATATTAATTTAGAACACAACTGTTCCATATAGTGGTTGTTGAAATTGAGTTTTGTAAAGTCACTGGCAGAGATTGCATGTAACTGTTCCTGTACTGTGAACTTAGAAGTCACTCCCCAAAATAACTGCATTGCAAATAGTGACTTACATTTAAGAGGATCAATAAGATTTCTAGATGCTGTTTGTTTGAAACCTGTGGTTTTGACGGACCCATTGCTATGTGTTGCTCTGAAATGCCTGAAGAGAGCTGACAAAGTAGTTAAAAATTTTGGAAAGACATGAGTTTCACAGCAATAAAAACATTAATTAAATTCTGAGGTAAGAGAGCAGGGTTAATAGTGTCTTTTGTTATTAGAAAGCATCCTTGGGAATCAAACTGTCAATGCAAAAATCAGTATTAGGATGATTCCCAGCAGGCTTAGTGCTGTTGCTAGGCAACCCTTCACATTAGCTTTAAGGGATAGAAATCAGAATTGCTGCTTTCTTTAGGAAAAATACTAAATACTAATGAACGCTTTTGTTGGTGTTTTGTGGAAGAGGTACCCCTCTTCCACAGGAGCCTGATCTAATACCTACTGCAGCTAGATACTAGGCTTGAGAAGAAATTTAACTATTACTGTATTCAGATAGTATCACTTGACAGAAGAGTTGGTGTGTAGCCCTTGACATGCCCTCATCCGAATAACACTGAAAACAAGGCCACTTTTCTGCTTTCAGAAAGAAATATTTCAAAAGTTATTTCCAAGGAGGAAAATACTAGTCGTCATGCTCTTCTTGCCAATAGACTGATGTAGAAACAGAAATGGTAGATGCTGGATACTTGTAGATAGGTATGTTCTTCATGGAGGAGATTCTTCCAAACAGTCATTGCTAGGTGACAGTGAAATTGTGATCTAGCTCTGGATGTTACAACTTGTATGAGTCAAGAAGTGTATGCTGTAGGCAATGTAATGACTGCAGCCTACCTTCCCCTTACACAAGGGTAACATACTGCTCTCAGTGTTTAATGGAACTATAGAAGGGGGAAGGTGAAGCTTAGATAACAGCTCTTTTCATTCATCTTTCTTATATGTTCTTTTGTTGTATCTCATTTATGGTACACCCTTAACTGTTTTTTAGAGCTGGGGATGTATTTTATTGCAACTGTCAATCATGTAAAGATGTTTTCCTCAGCTAGTTAGAAAAGATCTACAAATTATTGTCTTGGAACAGTAATAAAATAGGTATCCTGATGCAATGTATAGAAAAGATTGTCAGCCCTTGGATATGCATGATGAAACCTTGGATCCATAGACAAGCCAGAAGATTTGAGGAATAGGTAACAAGTAACAGCAAATGGGAATACTTAAGATATTCTCTTCTTCATCCTTTTGACCCCAAGTCTTTTAATTCAACGCTACTTGCTACACAGACAGCCTTTTTTTGGAAAACATAAAGCAGTTTACAAATGAGACAAAGTCATTGCTTCAGTGAATAGGCCCAAGCTACTTGTGCCTCCTCTTCCACTGCAGAGGCAGTACCTTCTACACTTTCTCCTTCTGTTACTGGAACAATGAACTTTTTGTTCCCTGCATGGTGATTCATGAGTTGAAAATGATCACGAGGCAGAAATGAGAATCAAATAGGAAAATACATTTCACCAACCTTAGGAATGGCTTCTGATCTATTTCTTACTTAGTTTTTGATTTTTTTTTTATGGACAGCATGATCAAAGGAACATCTATATTTCTTTTTGCATTATGGATGGTGCTTTGGAATTATGGTTGGTGAGTCTTTGGAATTTCTTTGCCAGAAGGCTGTGACATGGGTCTGCAACCAGCTTGCTCCTAGGGGTTTTTAGTGAGATTACAGCATATTGCATGGTTGCAATGATCTTTACATGTGAACTGTCTCTTGAGGGCTGGAGAATGTTTGGACTTAAACCTAAACAATTCTGAGATTCTACATTTTTCTGTAGTGACCTTTCAGTTCCCTGAAACCTGTGTTACAATTGAAGCTCCTAGTTTGTTATAAAAGCCTGCACTGATTCTGTCTTCTGTAGCCTTAAAGTGTGTGTTGCCTTTCCTTCTTAAAAAAAAAAAAAAAAAAAAAAATTAGAATTCTTCCAACAAGAATAAAATTGTGGTTCAAGCCATAGAAACCCATGAGTGTCAGACAGCTAATGGGAGCAGATCTAGCTTTATGTCCATGTCATGGACCTGGTGCTTCTCTTACACAGCTAAATTTCTGTGTTTTCTGCTCTTCCTTTGTCACCTATAAAGAAAGAACCTCTTTGTCAGTGGATTACTGTTGGCTGACTTAAGCTACTTTTCCTAACGCATCACATGTCAAAATAGACCATAGCTGTAAGACTTCCTAAGGACAGACATGAAATATTTCTGGACAAGATAGGAACATTGCTAGGTAGCAAGATTTAATGTTCATTTCCTGACCTTCATCACTATTCTTCCTGGCTTTAATTGCACCAGATAAATCCCTTAGTAGCACAGGGAGGCCCAGCTATGCCCTTAGCATTCCCTGTCCACGCCTCTGCTGCTAACAGGGGAGTGACACTGCTTTTGACAGCTTTGCCCTGTAGGATTTTTTGTGGACTATATTTGAACACTCTAGTCTGTAAGCCATGAGAAGTACTTACAACATGAAATCCTCCTTGACTTTCTCATGTAACAAGAATATCAGCAAAAGTCTCAGTTCCATAACTCAACTGAGTATCCCAGGCCATGCTTTAAAGAGAACAAGGCAGGCAACCAATAAACAGTTTGTCTGGCTCAGGCATGCATGATGCATTTTGTGTTGTATTTTTACACGCTGTCATGAGAGCTGGGTGATGTTGGCTCAAGCAATTCTGCAGGCCAGTGCAATGTCCTCTAAAATGCTATGGCAAATACTCCTGTCAAAAGGTTTGGTGATGCTATGCTTTTCAAATGGGACGTTCTGCTCTGACTATCTCTGGTTCAGAGTGTATGGGTTAAGATTAAAGGGAAAACAGGGGAAGGTGATGTTATGATAGGGGTCTGCTACAGGCCACCTGACCATTAGAGCCAAGCGGATGAGGCCCTCCATAGGCAGATAGAAATGGCTTCGCATTCACAGGCCTTGGTCCTTCTGGGGATTTTAACCACCCTGACATCTGCTGGAGACATAACATAGCAAGACACTTGCAATCCAGGGTGCTCCTGGAATGCGTAAATGACAACTTCCTCCTCCAAATGGTAAAGGAACCAACAAGGAAGGGGGCTATTCTGGACCTTGTTCTGACCAACAGGGAAGAGCTGGTGACTGATGCGAAACTTGGGGATAACCTAGGCTGCAGTGATC
>JANIJG010020660.1:46354-70447 GCA_024611175.1 Megaceryle torquata
GAGATTTTTAAGACCAGGCTGGATGGGGCTCTGAGCAACCTGATCTAGTGGGAGGTGTCCCTGCCATTGGCAGGGGGATTGGTACTAGATGATCTTTAAGGTGCCTTCCAACCCTGACAATTCTATGATTCTATATTAGATTTTGAATGCAGTGGGATATGGGGAGTTCTGTGTGAAATGAAAATGAAGACTCACACCTATCCTTGCATAACTGAAAATAACAGTATAGAAGAAACAACCTTAAGTAAAACACAACAGGCCAATACTAAAATCCTTGCTAGATTTTTATAGCAATAAACCTGTTAGAGCAACTTGTAGCTTTTAAGTTAGAAATAACAACCTAAGCATCCCTGCTGATGGAAAGGAGGTGACCAGTAATGGGTGTTCATTCACGCATTGCCAGCAGTAAGGTAACATGAGGTACCTGGACCTGCTGAACTCTCTGCTGCTGAGCTGCCCAGAGACACCTCCCATTTCTTCATTACAGTCAAGTACAGTATGATGACATAGCCACAGAGGTATACTTCTCTCCAGTTTTATGAAGACTGTTTATGAAAAGAATTTGATATGGAGATCATGTGGCCAGAAACCTAACACATAGGCTCATAGAATCATAGAATTGTCAGGGTTGGAAAGGACCTTAAAGATCATCTAGTTTCAATGCCCCTGCCAATGGCATGAGCCATGGAGCTGTAGTACCTAATTTAAACTTCTTCCTGGTGCTTGAAACAACTCTGGAGCAGCAGCAGGGTAACACTGCCTCTCACAGATTGTTTTCAGTCAAGGTTTTATCATGATGTGAACAGAGTGAAGATCAAATAAACAGAATTTGTCTCAATGTACAACTAGGGGCAGATGAGTTTCATGGGATAGAGTTTGTTTTAAAGCTACCTTCTTATACCACATGGACAATTTCTCACTCCTACATAGTATTTCTTATTTGTTCAGAAATACTGAAGGTTAGGTGCAAATACTAAGATGGCAGGCAGAGGCATGGTAAATTGGTATACAATGATTTGCCAGGCACAAGGAGCCCTTTTTCAAGACTCCTCCTAGCAATGGGGTTGCCTCGGGAAGTAGGGTGAACAGGCCAAACCGGAGAGGATAAACTGAGGCATCAGAGTGACAAAAGTAGTAAGAGGAAAGGAATATATGAAAGGAAACACCAATTCATTTAAAGCTGGATTGAAGATTCAATCTTACCCTATTATGCATGCAAAATATGCAGTGTATGGAATTTGCCAGACCAGATATTGAGGTGTGGTCTCTAAATTTTGTTCAGTAAACTAAGAAAGGGCCAGACTTCTGCATTAATTACTGGCATAATATATGTAGCACCTAGCAAAAAGAATTCTATCCTCTTGTCAGGTAGTAACTGGAAATGTTCCTGAATCCCTAAGAATTTCCTTCAGATACTGAAAAGGATAATAAATCTATCAATAATGAAACTTTTTCCTGCTTTGCTCTGTTATGGTCTAGAGGAAGCTTGTATCAGTTCAGCTCTGCCCTGTTTTATTCTCAGTGAAGTGCAAAAGAGTGGTAACATTGCCATCAACTTTTGCCAGCCTCTATGCTTAGTCAACCAGAGCCTAAAAGAGGATTAAGACTAGTTTCTTCACACTGCAACAAAATCCACAGTGTATTAGCATTCTGACTGCAAAATTTAAGAGAAAATGTTAATATTAAACTCATAGTTGAGATAGCAATGAATATTAGAGGTGACATGTTGGCCATGAGCTCTGCTTTGGGCTCTGGAGAAGCAAAATAGAACAAGGTTAGTTCTAACCTTGAAATTAACCTTTTTCTATTTTTTTCTTCAGCTGGAAGAAGACCTAGAGGCTAAGATGTCGCCTCTAATTTTTTGTGTGTATTTCAAACATTGACCCCATTTTTATGGTTTAGTCTTTGGAACTATCCAGTGTAAAGTGGCTGCTGTGCTGATTAGTCTGTTTTACTGGGACTAGAGGAAAGATTAAATATTATTTGTGAGATGCTTTAAAATTCTTGCTTTGTTTCAGCTGAACCTAATTCAGTTGTCTAGTATTCACCATGCTGTTTTTTCCTGGCTATTTGTTCCTTGTCATTTGCAGTAATCTGATTTCATTTGTTCAGCTCTTGGCATAGTACCCTAATATAGTCAGCTGCTGCAATGAATATGTGGAATTTCTGCAATCTGACTAAATATCAATAGACTATTGAACTTTTATATTATGCGTACTTGTAATCAAGTCAACTGCTTGAGAATTTGCACATCTATGCATTTAGATATGGAAAAAATAGTCTGTGTTCATGTAATTAAAATCTATATCATAATACTTATGCACAAAAGGATCAAATTAAGGTTTTGTGGGCAAGTTTAATTTCAGCACTTCCTCTTTGTTTAGTGCTTGACTTTGCAACCTGAAAGTAATTTTTTTCATTCATAATAGCCACAGAAAACTGAGATGCAGAAATGTCTGGTCACAGTTACTAGCTGGTGAGATATTATTTGTTAGTAAGGCACAGAACTATTAAATGTGGAGTAAGGGAGAGGAAGGAAAAGCTACACAGGTTTCTCAATGTTAGCTTTGCATCAGGATAGGAACTGTGAGGAGTCAACATTAGGAGCCCAAGGGAAAGGAGGAGATAGCACCAGGAGGTATAAAGAGTCTAGAGTTAGAGCAAAGTGGGGACTGGACAGAGAGACAGGTAAGGAGGAAGAGCAGAAAGAAAAAAGCTACTGAGGCTAGTCATACTCTGTTTTGAGCTCTGATACTGCTCTGCTGCATTACCTTCTGTGCTTACTCTTCATCTGATTTTAATTGTGAGCCACTGCAGACAAAGACTGCTTCATGCTGGGCGTTTGGTGCTTTGGAACCCCAGTACAAAATCACATCTATTTAAACTAAGATGCAACAACATTGTATATGCAAGAAAAAAAAAAGTTGAGACGGGTATGACTGAGCTGTGGAACCTGCTGGAAATGACAAAATGGGTATATTCCTAAATAATACAGTTAGGCGCTCAGTCTCCGAGGTTTTGAGACCAGGGGTTTTCATTTGATAGCAGAAAACTGCAGACTAGCTTCAAATTGTAGAATTTCATCAGCTTGATATCAATTACATGCTACAGCAGGAATTAAATTGTCAGAAATTAAATGGACTCCTTTGAGTTGATATTGAATATCTGGAGTGAAAGGAAGTAGCTGGAACGTCTGGAAAAAGAAGACTGGAGAGTTTTAAAAGTCTGTCTAGTAAAATTACAATCCCAAATGACTGCTCAAACCACAATGTCAGATTTTTTATGCTCACCCACAGAATCTCTGTCCTTGCTTTCTTTTTGACTTCAGTCAAAATTTCAATCCAGGCCTCTTGCCCATCAAAATGGAAGAGAAATGATCATAGGATCATAAAATCACAGAATGGTTTGGGTTGGAAGGGACACTAAAGTTCATCTAGTTACCCTGCCATGGGAAGGGATACCTGCCACTAGACCAGGTTTCTTAAAGGCCCCTCCAATGTGGCCTTGAGCATTTCCAGGGATGGGGCATCCACAACCTCTCTATGCAATCTTTTCCAGCATCTCACCACCCTCAGAATGAAGAACTTCTTCCTTACATTTAATCTAAATCTACCCCCTATGAAATAAATGGCTTGTGCCACCCAGCACTCCTGCTCCATGCCCCCTTGTGGTCTTGCACAGCTTGTGGCAGGAAGGAGACGCACTGTAGTTCATATTGTGACAAACCACAGCTGTCACCAGCCATTGTGGTAGCTGGGAGCTGCAAAATCATAACAAAACCCTGGTCCTACTGCTAGCAGGGAAGAGTCCAGGTGAAATACGAGAGGCACAGGACTGGTTATACTGTTTTGTCTCTACCTACAGGACCTTACAGACCAAGCTCTTGCCAAAGACCAGATGAGAACATGCCTATGCCACCAAGAATTACAAGTCTTGATACTCTAGAGGCTCAGTTTCTCACTGTCTCACTTCCCACTGAAATAACTCATTGCTCTCTCTATTCCAGCACAGACACTAACATAGCTGAAACAGGCCATCTCCTTTCCTTTTTGTCTCCAAGTCAGATACTAGGAGTGGGAATAAGAAATGAGCAGTGAAGCAGGTTCAGTTTGCAAATCTGGTGGATAGTGTGGGGTGTACCAAGGACAAGGCAAGGAGAAAACAAATGCTACACAGTAAGGGATGAGCTACTGACATATATGGCCTTGTGCCTCATGGACTGTGTATCCCTTCTTACCATGCACCTCCTGTTTCCTTCGTGAAGACCCAAGTGAAAAGGCATCTGCTGATAAACATGGACAATGCTCAAACTCCTAGCTGGGCATAATATGCAGGGATATGATATATCACCATCCTATGGTACTGCAGCTCCTCAGGCACTTAACAGGCTTTGATTTGCTTTGTTGGGCTATTTGGTTTTTTTTGTTTGTCTGGTTGCTTTTTTAATGGGGGGTTCAAAAACAGGGGAATTTATCAGAAATAAATTCTTCTTACCAGCTACAGGATCATTTCACTTGATTAGCATTAGCATCTATTAGGGGTTACTTGCATCATTTGTTCTATCATTTCCTGCATTTCAGTGTGATAAGCCTCCATTTAAAATACTTGAGTCCAGGAAGGTGTGATCAGCTTCTCTCCAGTAACTGACACACTCGCTCTCTTCCTCTTATTTCATGCTCTAGTTTGTTTTCTAATTCAGTTCTGCCTTGAGAAGCCACTTCCTCCATGTGATGGAGAAGCTGTAATGATAATTGTCTTTTACAAAGCAATTCAAGGTAACTAATCAGAATAATGATAGCAGCAGCTGCAACTTCTAATGAAGTTAGAAACTGTCAACCTCACAGTAATAACTGTCTTAAAGAAAAAAAAATAGTCAAATAAATTATCTTAATCAGTGCAATGATGGGCCCTACGTTCTTTGACACTTTGAGGGAGGTGCATAAGAGTTCACTCATCTGCTAGTTGTCATACCAAAGGGCTCTTATTTAATATTTGCAGAATTGCACATGCTATGTGAAACCTTTGTACTAAAATACCATCCTTAAAGCAGTGGACCGTGTGCTCTGCCAAATGTACTGTGCTAGAGTTTCAGCAGCTCCTACTCTCAAAGGCTCACAGAAAAGCATGCAATGCTTTCAGCCTAGTTACCTCAAACATGATGAGGACCAAGCTCATTTAGGTCACTCACAAAAAGTTGACAAAGGATCAACTTCTGAACTGAACTAACTGGCACATAAGGTAGGAGTAGAAACTGGCAGACAGGAAAAAAACAAAACAAACAAAAATTTGGAAACTCTTTTGGCTTTGCATTCTGCCTTTAAAACTGGAATGGTGTTGATAGTATCACCAAAGAGAAGTGTTCTCAAAATTAAATCCTGTTTTGTGCTTAGAGTTTGGACCTTGTGTTAACTTAAAGGGGGCGTATAAGAAAGATGGGGACAGACTTTTTACCAGGGAACTGTTGTGACAGGACAAGGGGTGATGGGTTTAAACTAAAAGATAGGACATTCAGACTGGAGAGAACGAAGAAACTTTTCACACTGAGCGTGGTGAGACCCTAGCCCAGGTTGCCCAGAGAGGTGGTTGATTTCCCATCCCAGAATCTTTCCAGGTGAGGCTGGATGGTGCTTTGAGCAACCTTCTCTAGTTGAAGATATTTCTGCTTCCTGCAGTGGGGTTGGACTAGATGACCTTTAAAGGTCCCTTCCAACCTAACTACAACTTTGTTATACTTTTAAGAGCTGTTCCCACCTGTTAACAACCAGCTTTCCTGTACCTTATGAAACCCACACAGGGCATTTGAAATGTGACCTATTAGCAGTTCAGAAATGTCAATGTTTTTTTCTCCTGACCACTGGAGCAGGCTAAGGGGCCACAGAAAGAATCCTAAACTCTGCAGTCCCAAAATACAGTAGTTCACCAGTAAAACTGCACTGCATGTTTCCCCATGATAAGCACTGCTGCAGAACTGTCACTGTTGGGGGTGGCATTTGATTCTTCTCTTGGAACTTCTTTTTCCCCTCTTTGTTCTATGGAGCTTGTTTCATTCTATGGGTGTCAGGAGCATGGAAATTCTGTAGCTTCTATTTGTGTATTGCAAGATGTCTCTAATTTCCAACCCCAACAGTCATAATAAATGCTTCATGCTTGGGTTATGCATTGGGGTCTGCCTTTCTGCATGATGCAGCATTGGATGCTCTTCGAAATACACACAAATAGAGACATTTTCCTGCTTGTTGGAGGCTCAGGTGAGCATTTCTTCTGCATTGCCTTATGATGACGAATTTTCTTTGAAATCCTAATTGAGGCTGTTTCCAGTGTAAGCAATCTCTCTTTAGCCGGAGGTACATACAAAAATGCTTTCAGGAAGTTCCTACTGCTCTTGCAGTATCATGCTGAGAATATTTTGTGCTGTTCCCAGCAGATCTTACTATTATTTCTGTAAATATTTACTCTAAGGAATAGCAAACAAAATTTTGGAAGACTGTAAAAAGCATTATTCAAAATCGCAGTTAATATTCAAAGAATGTCCTTCTGAGTCTATCTACTCTCCCTCAGCTTTTTTTTTTCTGTCTGGCAAAATTATGTATTAATCTCAATTCAGTTGCTGTACCAAAGAATGGAACAGGTGTACAAATGCCTGTACGAGCGTATCTCTATAGTTTGTATGGTGGCTGTATCTATGGACTAAATTCTCTATTAGCTGCTGTACATGATGTATATATATAATACTTTCCCTGACAGTATACAATATGAAGATTAAAGGTAATATAACAATTAAACAGTAATCAAGAGACAAAGTGGTCTCCACTTTCAAGCTGAAGAATGAGATGTAGCTTGTACCAGTAATCTCACAGGCCTTTGAACCAGAAATCAGTTGTTAAGTCCTCTAATGGTTGATTGCATTAGAATATTGTTTTCACTTACACAATGTGCCTGCTACAGAAAGGAGTGTCCTAACACGTTATCTTCAGCCACTCTGTAACAAATTACGTAAGAGATCAGAATAATCTATAGGCTTATAAAAGGTTCTTTTATTTATATTTAGCTTTAACTTCTTTATTTTTAACTATTGTCAATAGACTTATAAGCATGAAACTATTTTCAGAATTAAAATGAATTAAATAATTTCTGTTCTAAACATTTTAATTTTAAATTTAGACGTAGGGAAAAAATACATCATCTCACTTGGCTTGATCCAGCTAAAGATCCTCAGTATATGAATTTCAAAATTTTGAACTAGCCACTCCCCAAAATGCATGTCTCAGAAATTAGATTTTAATAATTTTAAAAATACTATTTGACTTGCTGGGGGTGCAGTTTTTAAAGACCATGCTTTCAAACTTTTTAAATTGCAATTATCATGGTTAGAAATGAATTTAAAGTCTTTAATGAAGGCTGAGATTCCCATGTAATCACTTAGCTCCAGTAGCTGGGCTTTAAGAATTATACCATTAATGCAAAACTGGTGGTATAACATGAAGCTTGGTAAGGCTAGGGAATTATTCAGAGATCACTGATAAACTGATTGCTATTGCTTAATGTTATCAACATTTATCTTTTTGCTCAGAAAAACTCACCCCTATTGGAGGGTAGAAAAAAGCTTCACTGTTATCTGAGGAACTACTTCTGCTTACACGAAAGCTAATGCAATGCTCTGCCTCCTATTTTCTCTTTAAAACGGGTTGAGCCCCATCTCAGTTCTCTGAAATATTTCCTTTCCTGAGGGCACTCTCCTAATTCTTTCTATCCATTTTGCAACTGCTCCCACCTATGCAGTTATGAAGTCCTGTGGGGAAAAAGGATTTGGTAGCCTCAATAGACCTTTCTACCACTAACTTGTGTGATTCTTATTTTGACATTTTCTCTCTTCAATTCTTATAACAGCTCCCTAATTACAGCGCTTGTTAAGATGAAGTCTTTTTTAATAATTAAGATTTAATAATTAGACAATGGGAATTTTCTATTCCTGCCCACCACCTTCACTGACTGCTGCTTATGATTCTATTATTATGTGGCATATTCCAAAAATGTTCTTCCTTGCAAAGGATTTTGAAGACTGCAGCAAAATATTAGAGAAACAATTCAAATTCATGAGCTAAAGTCAGAAAGGACAATGGACCTTATGTTCATTTCACCATATAAACAATTCCAAAGTGCTTTGTGTCTCAACATACCATTCTCTAGTAACGTAATTTTACATGCCCGTATTCAGAGCTGGAAAGAAGTCTATTTGTTATTATTCCTACACAGACTAAATTGGAATAATTTCTGTGGATACATAAGCACGGTTAGTGATTTTTTTTTTAATACATGTTGTGTGGATTCCACAGATTTGACTTCTCATCGGCTTGCAGTGCTTATCTGAATATCTTCTAACTCAGAATCATGGTTGAAGTTTTCCAGACTAATGAAAGGAACATACTGCATGTGCTACATAAATATTAAACATCTATATCTGTGATGTACGTTTTGAGTATTTACCAGCGTTAAGACCTTCCAAAATATCACAGATGGAATCAAGCACATAAGCACTATTACTTGTGTAGTTTCAGTTGTTTTAAAGTTGTTCTACTTTGTAACATAGTTTATGAAGTGAAGCAGGGAGACAGAAGTGTATGTGTCTACATATTGCTCTTGTACTCAACAGGGCCACCACATCAGCATCTATGTCATCTCTGTATGCATTGAAGAACTACAGGGAAGTTTCACTCGCAGTCCCATGTCAAGTTTATAATTCCTTCACGCATCAGCGTAGGAGGGAAATTAAGTAAATTCCCAAAGTAGGAGTATTTCTTGTTTCAAGTGCTATCTTAGTTAAAAATATCGCACAATAGAACTTGCAAACAGGAAAAAATATCAACCTATAGTGCGTAAAAGACAACTGCATTGTCCCTTCCTCCATTACACAGACAGTCTAAGCTGGCTAAAATATTAAATGCAACAAAGAGAGTAAATATTTCCCATGTCCAGGCATACTCTTATTTCAAGCTACAGAAGTATGCTCTAATTCCAGAGACACAAGGCTAGGTTTTTAGGATGGAAATTACAGGAAAAATTGAAAGTCAAAATTAAAATTTACTTTTCTCCCAAGTAAAAGTTGGACTCCTGCAGATATCTTTTTTTGTATAGTTTTCAGCAAGCTGATTAGAAATTAAGAATTATTTTAGGGGGTGGGGGAAAACCAAATATGCAAAAGTTTCTTTATATTCCATATACAGTTGACAGACTATTTTATCCCAAGATGACACCTTCTTCCACCACAAAAGGGCTGCTAAGTGATGCAACTAATTTCTAATGAGCATTTCTAGAGCCTAGGTTGTCTCTGACTCCAGTCTATCTACAGGACAGAGGACTGTGCTGTGGTTTTTTTGCATCAAACTTTTCAACAGAAGTTGAACAATTCATTGAGTTTGAATTATTCTCATCTAAGTATCATCAAAAGAGTCTTCTTTGGCAGGGCAAATGCCAGTAAAATACCAAATGAAGTCAGATCCTTTTGTTTATATCAACAAAGTAAAAAGTGATCTACCACAATAAGGAATTATTGCTCAGCAGAGATGAAGGCACTGATTAAACTCTCACTGAATTCACTGGTATGAGGGGTTTTTTGAAAAGCTGAGAGGAGATGGGCATAGAGAAAATTCTTTATGCAATTTTTGTGGCTCACTTGATCATCCCCAGATGTATGTTCAATGTGCTAATTAATCATCATTCCAAAAGCTTTTTAACCATGGCAAATGAAAGATATCACTTGTATTCAAAATGGGATACAGCATCCCCCCAAAAGATGGGCAGAATTTGCAATGATTGTAGGGTGTTTAGGAGTTAAAATACAGCATGTTTAAATGATATATGTTCTTTTAAATTATGCTCAAAACGGCCTTTGGGGGGTTGGGGGGAAGGACAGCAGAAGTAGGTCCTTTCCTAGCCTGGAGGTTAATTAACTACATGATGTTAGTGAGACTAGATATGGTACCTCTGACAATTTAACATCTGAAGCTGACATTAATGGCTTTGCAAGGAGCTGTGGGTACACTCAGGCTGATTAAAAAGGGAATGTATTTCAGTTTTTTGGAGTGGAGGAGCTATACAAAGCAGTGTGGAACAGATAGCTGGTAACTGAAAGCATAGTTCTTGATTTTTTTTTTTTTCCTCTGAATTTAAAAGAATCACCAGAAGTACAAACACCAAGTGCATCTTAAAATGGTTTAGTTTCTTTTTCCAAGATAATTTTCTGAAGTATATTAATATAAGTTCTTTTATATAAAAATGTAGAAACTGAGCCTGTGTTCTTGAAGGAGAAACTAGGATAACTTTTCTGGAGCCAGAGGCATTTTGGAGGCAAATATTTTGTGAAATAGTCAGAAAGGGTGTGGACACTGGGCTTCATGTTATATTCAGGTCCAGCACTACCTTTTTTTACGTTCCTTTTTCTGGTGCTTTTGATATATTACTTTCTGAAGATAATTTAGCATGTTGATGCTTATTAGCATGATAAGGAGCAGTGAATTCAAATGTTGCAGAGACTTTAAAGGGTTGTAGCTGTTCAGCATCTCTCTCTCTAGTGCAGTCACTGAAAACACTATTTCTTGTGTTTGTCCTGTGACCTGTGCTCTTTCAGGGCTTTATGCTTTGTAGCTCCATCTTAGACTGCAGGAAGAGAGTGGATCCTTTTTGCTTTGATGCTTTGTTGAGGGTATGTACATCTTGCCCCTTCTTTTCAGAAAACTCAGCAAAATTTGCTCTCCATTCTCTTTCATGCTTTGCCCTCTTAATTAAAACCTTTTACAAGACTACTGTCTTTTTTTTTTTTAATACTTGTTTAATTCTGAAACAACCATATCAAAAGAAAGTAACTAATGCACTTGGATTTGTATCTAATAATGAAATTAAAACCTTTCTGCTGTGGTGGCCTTCAGGTCTCTAATTTTCCATTTTTATTAGGAGAAGAGCTAAGCTACACATATGAGGTATTGTTTCTCCTTAGATAACAGCCCAGCATGACTGCAAATGAAACTAAACTCTCTCTCTCTGAGACTTTCTGTAAAATGTCTCAATCTTACATTCTAAAAATAACCCTTGGAAATTACTAAGTTATCATCTTTGGCCACCTTTATGGGCTATTTCTTTAATGCTTTGTATTTGAGAAAATCGAAGGGGTTTTTTTGTAAGCAGTATCTAGCTGGTGCAGATAACCTATTTGCAGTTTTTCAGGTTTTCAAGTGGAAAAGTGCATGTATCCTGTCACTTCCCTGCCCTCCCTTGGGTATATATATACACATCCACAAAATTTACACTTTCTACTATAATGGCAGTATGCCAAGGGAATGAAAATAGTCTCAAGGGTTTTGGATATTTTGCTCAGGTTATGCTTCCAAACTGATTTTTCTATTGCATTCTTCTTTCTTTTTCTCCATCACCTACTAATGTGATTAAAAGGAAAACAAACCCCAAACCTCAGAGCTCTCACTCTTTAACCAGTGTTTTAATAATCCTTATATAGTTACAGTTACACAAGAACTACATTGTGAGAAGGAAATTGCTGGAGCCATAGAATGAAGTCATGAGTGTAAACAACATGCTGGTAGATGCTTAAGGAACATGCCTTTTTTGTCTTAGTGCACTGCCTTAGGTATGGACAACTGAGAATGGTGTACCACAGTTCAGATAAACTTCTCTTCTAGTATTTGGTTAAATTCTGTGCCTTTTGTAAAGATATTGTTTCAGTTGTGGTGTATGACTTGAGTTACCAATCTTCACAGTAAATTGGTAGGTAATTTTAAGAATGAAGTGTCAATGCCAAACATCTTGAATGGGTTTTGGATTACACAAATATCTGCAGTGCTTTTTTTATTATGGAATGCTACCATATTCAATACCATGTGCTGTATTCTTCCTTTGATACATCACTGGCGTAAGTCCAAGGTACTCTTTCAAAAAAGTATTAGACTTAAACTGCCATCATGAGATTAGATGTCCAGTTGAACCATTTTAAAGAGATGGTTTTATAAAGAAAAAGCTAGACAAAACTTAGAAGTGTGGTCTCAAGAGATATGCAGAGCAAAGTCCTTCAGTTGAGTCTGATGTGTTTGAGCACCCAGATGCCCCCCCCCCAGGTTCATTCCAGCAGTACCTTTTTGCTGCCCACACTCCTGAAATCCCTTGACAATCAATTTAGTATAGCTCTAAGTGCATGTGATCTGGTGACAGGTGAAGTTACTTCTCTGGAATTTGGTCCTGAAATGTATTTTGTCTTGGTCAAAAAAAAAAAAAAAAAAGTTGTATTACCATGTGAGCATCTTGGCTAATTCAAACTCTTAAGTGCTCTTCTAAGCTTGGTGTTGGTCTTTCTGAACAGCAGGGTTAGTTTTCTTCTGCAAGGTAGTGGATTTATCATGTGTTTTGTCTGATGACAGTCTACTGTAGATAGTGTTTCATAATCTCCTGAGCCGACAAGCTCTAAAATACATGAGGTCCAGCACAAAGAGGGAGCTTTATTTTGGTTATTCCTATGCTTCAGCAATTACCATTCCAGAATTTTTATCTTTCCCTCCCCCGACCCCGTCCTTTAGTTTCTCTACCTGAAGTGTTGTACATATTTGTGCTTTGAGGGGAAATGTTTGCTCAAAACTGATCAGCATATTTTTCATTACAATAACAGCTTTAGCTATTCTGAAATTTCTTTATTTTGTCACTCTCACCAGAAAAACAAAACAAAATAAATAATCAACACATGTTCCTTTGACTTGCATCTCACAAAAAAATAGTATTTGCTGTACTAATTATTTATACATTACCACAAGCTTTTAAGATTAACTTCTTATCTCAGCTGCTTCAGCAGTAACTTCCACAAATAAGGATGACTTTGTCTATATATAGGATGGAAGAGAGATGTCATAGTCACATAACCTTATTAATATTATTAATAGGTAACTACATGGCATATGGTTAATATAAGGCATGCCAAAATGTTTACAGGCTGAACCCGTTAAAAAAAAAAAAAATATTAAAAAAGCTCTTTATTCCTGTATAATTTAGTGGGGAAATGCATGTCTCTTCTTTTCAAGACACAATATTTACAGGGTCAAAAGCAGGATACAAAAGACTAAATCAACAGAGTATACTGAAAAAACCCACATACTTCAGATATACTTGCCAAGTAATTTAAAAGCAATAAGCTTTTATCTGTGTAAGCTTTCTGGTCACCTAGACTAAGAACAATGTATATGAAATCTTCTGCTTATATTTAAATAAATGCAAGGGGAAAAGACCAGCTTATCAACTGAAAAAAAAAAAAAATCCAGTTTAATTTTGCTTTTAAGGCCCTTGTGTAATTTATTTTTTTACCTGAAAGTACCATCACCATACAACTGAGGCCTGCTGGGAATAAAAATGTTTGCTTTTGTATCAATTTACAATGTCTTGTTTGTGCTGAGATTTAAAAAAAGACAAAGGTGGGGGGAGGGGGGAGAACCACAAAAATCACCAAAAATGAGAAATGCCACTGCATATCTCATAGAATGAACAAGGTGCATAATGGGATGTGACATTGTTCAGTGACTTCACAGTGTTTTGTGAGGAAAATATTCAGGTATACTGAGGTCAAAGAGGAAATATATTCCCATTGTCTTAAATCGTGTATACACAGATTTCACCTCAGGCATCATGCTGTGTTACATGCTGACACACACCTGGCCTGGCTTTGAGTCCTTACACAGTGGCCCATGTCTAGGAAACTACCTGCCTGTGGTGGGACTTTCCCCCTCAAGTTGCCTTAACTACCAGAGCAAGAGATGAGGCAGCAGACCTGTGTAAAAGGCAGCAGGAGGGCATGTGCAGGTTGTTTTGAGTTTTTTGCAGTCCTCTGGAACAACTATTACATTGACTTGACTTCACCACCTAAACATTTGAATTCACTCCCATCTAAACAAACATGGGGTGCAGTTTATATGTTCTGACTGCATGGAGTTGATTGTTTGAATAACAATCCCTTGCTATAAATCTCTGTTCCAAGTTCCAGCTGTTTGCTGCTGAAATTATCTTTAATATATCAGTGGACCCTCATGTATTGCAAAAAGGAATCAGCATTCTAACCTTTTTTATCTTTTGAGCAGAGCATCTAGTTTGTCCTTTTGTACAAGTTAACTCCACGTAAGAAACACCAAAAATCACTTGTAATAACACCAAAGGAGAGGGCTGATAGAAACACAAATATCTGTGTGTTCAGTTTAGCACAAAATCACCTTCATCCAGCACCAGGGAGAAAATCACTGAGTTACTGACTTGGTCTGAAATTCAAGCCGAAAACATTGAGTGTAAAAGGCAGTAGACTCTGATTTCATTCATAGAAAGTGTTACTGCAGCTTAAATTGACATGTTCAGCACAAAGATTTGATTGGTATATTGAATTTCCACTCTATTTGCCAAATACCAATGGGGAAAATTAATGATGAGGAAAATTGTCTATAACCTTTTCCCATTAGCAGCCACTATCATGTTTCAGGAAGCATTTGGAGAGACTGTTTGCAACTTGTCCAGTGTAGTAACCCACCACCAGCTGTATGTACTTTATTGGGCATGTTGCTGTTGTTGTACTCTGCCTTTTGCAGGCACTGGTGCAATTCCAGATCATGATGATAATGTGATGCCAGTGTTCAGAGACAAATAGCTACAGAAAATGCCAAGAAATAGAAAATCAAATCATTTAGTCCTTCTCACAACCATACAGAGTTTGCAGATGCAGTAATACAAAACCTCATGGAGAGAACATGAAGGTCCTTGGTGGCTGTGGTGCTTTTTACTTCATAGTAGACACAGATAAATAAAATCAACCTTGCTTGATATTGCTTCTTGTACTTGCTTCAGTATTTGAGCTCCATAGTGAGTGCCTTCTGTGGACACTTTAATTTGAGAGCAAACATAGTCTAAATTTGCTTTAATTTAGTTTAGGCATAAGTATAATCTGTTTTAAATGTGTACCTCCTGTGTGAAAGTTTTTGCTATGCAGAGCAGGTTTCAGCTCTCTTTTGGACATAGGGAGGACATTTCATTGCTTATCTGGCCTCCGTGTCAATTTCTGCAAATATCTGCATCTTACTGTGTCTCTGCAGTGACTCCCAAGATGAAATTAATGGAATTAGAAAAATACATAGTTAGCAGTAAATTGAGAGAGAAATTCCTTTGAGCATATAATAATCTGCCAACGACCAAGTCAAGAATCTGGCTTAGAGTCCAACAAGACTTGACTAGGAAAGCATCATTCTTGATATTTTCACAGTGATTCTGTTGATGTCAAAGCCTTGAAAATATCTTCCTGTGGGAAGCATGTTGGATGATAAATAAATGTGAAAGAAGTTGAGTTTGAGGGAGATCTGGCCCTTACACTTGGTTCTGGTCCATTAATTTACCAAAAAAAAAAAAAAAAAGACAATGAAAGTGTAGTTTAATGCTAGTCTTTTTCCAGAAGTCAGATTTTCTCATAATCAGGCTGTGATCCATTGGGCTAACCATTGACTGCCTCTGTGTTCCTAATAGTTTGTCCTGCGAGGATATATTCCTTCAGCTGTCTGAAGCAGTGTTGATGTCCACATTCAGTAAAACTAATCTGTTCCCATTATTTACAAATGGATTGACCAAATTGATACTTCTAATCTAGATGACTGGTTGCCCCCTTGCCCACTGTGATAATTTTCTCCTTCCTCTGATTGTGGCATTTTATTATTGTGTGTATGCAATGAGAACCTTACTGCTACAGTATAATTTCTGAATTGCTTTAATACACTTGGCAGGTGTAGGTGGGAAGAGACAGGAGTAGACCAGGTTCTGACTACAAACTTGTACAAGCTCCAGCATTGAATTACTCAGGATCCCAAAGCAGATACAAGAAAAGGTCTTTCCTGAGCTACTTAAGGCAGAGTTTGACAATGTAGGTATGTCTAAATGGCCTCTGAGGCAGATGTGAATGTTCTCTGATGTAATGGGAATGTGAGTTTCTACTACCAGTAGCATGGCATGGCTCCAAGCTCATTAGAATTTGCCAAGCATTGGGTTTCTTGCTAGCTTCGGCCACGTTAATGCAATTGCACAGCATCTAGACTAAAGCTGTTTATTTCATCCCATGCCTCTGTGTGCAATTGCAGTACATTGGCATCTCTTGTCCCAAAAGGCAGGGTAGAAGTACCAGTGGGAGAGTTTGACTGGGTCAAAAGAAGCAGTCTGGGGGAGCAGAGCTCTGACTTGGGAGGTCTCGTGCAGAATCACTGCTCATTCTGGAGGCCTCAGTGGCTGCTGAGTGTTCTTCAGCACCAAAGACCATCGTGGGACACAAAAGGCAAAACTGATTTGTTTACTGTGGGAAATGAGTGTGCCAACCTTATTTAGATTTGCCCCTTGCCTTGATCTTGATTTATTTTTTTTTTCCCCAATTGTTTGCCCTTGACCATGTTTAAGGCAAGTTATGGATATTTCGTGTTAACTGTGAATGGAAATATACAGCCATCAGAAATCCATTTTTTTCTTCAGCACTAGGAAATGTATTAAATTAAATCATCCTCATCCTTGACAGAGTTCAATTTTTTTTTTTTTAGTCTATCAGTGTTTCTCAGCCAAGCCAAGTGTCCCATTGAGGCACAATTTACATATTCATGAAATGATTTGTATTCAGAAGCATTGTTCAGTGTATTCTGGACAATTTTTTATACTAATTGAAAGGGAGAGGTGATTCTGCTGCTCTGCTCTGGTGATACCTCACCTGGAATACTGTGTCCAGCTCTGGAGCACTCAGCACAGAAGGGACATGGACCTGATGGAGCAGGTCCAGAGGAGGCCACAAGGATGATCAGGGGGCTGGAACACCTCTCCTATAAGGACAGGCTGAGGGAGCTGGGATTGTTCAGCCTTGAGAAGAGAAGGTTCTGGGGAGACCTAACAGCCACCTTCCAGTACCTGAAGGGAGCTGACAAAAAGACTGGAGAGGTCCTGTTTACAAAGGCCTGGAGTGAAAGGATGAGGGGCAATGGTTTTAAATTGGAAAAGAGTGGATTTAGACTGGATGTAAGGAAGTTCTTTACCATGAGGGTGGTAGAACACTGGAACTGGTTGCCCAGAGAGGTGGTTGAGGCCCCATCCCTGGAGACATTCAAGGTGAGACTTGAGGAGGCTCTGAGCAACCTGTTCTAGTTGAAGATGTCCCTGCTCTCAGCAGGGGGGTTGGACTACATGACCTCTAGAGGTCCTTTCCAACCCAGACATTTCTATGATTCTAATAAATGTTAACTAAGACTATGCAGGTAACCTGAAAAATGAGAGCCTACCATGATTTTTGCAAAATACTATTTGTAAGTCCTAAATAAAAAAAAAAAGCTCTGAATTACTGCCTTTCTTTTTTTTTATCAGACAAGTGACTTGTGCAGCAATGAAATGCAAGTTTTACAAGAAAATAATTAGGAATGACCTTATTTCTTAGGCATATTTATTTTCCTTCTGCTTCTTGGCTGTGGATCAGATATTGGATGGTTATTTTCAAGTAGTAGCAGGGTTCAGTTTAAGTTTGATTTATACTAGTATTTCTCATGCATTGAAAATGTGCACTTGTGCTCCTCTAGCTAAATTAAATTTTGATTTTCAATTTATATATTTGTCAATCAATAAATATGTTTGATGGTAGCAAATACCCTCCTTTTCTATCATGAATAGACTCTCTCATTTTTGTATCTTAAATATTGAGTATTCAATCTGTAAGGCAAGAGCCTGAAGTCCCAGTTCTGCTCCATGGAGACTGTGGGAATTTAAAAGAACTATTAGATACTACTGGGTGTTATCCTGGAAACTGTCCAGTGGGTTTGGTGAGAATGTAACTGAGGCTGTGCGGCCAGAGCTGACTTCATGGCCTTTACTCTTACACACAATCTCCCAGTGCACAACTAGGTCTTAGTCAAGATGCACAGCCTCAACCCTGAAAATGGAAGAGTAGCTCTCTTATGCATCTAGTCCAAGCAGCTTTACTCTGAGCCATGCTGTTACACATCAACAGGCCATGAGTAGTAGAAGAAAGTTGTTACATGGGCTCTAAGTTTTTCTACTACATAGTTCTAAACCACGCAGTAATGTGGACACATTAATTCAAAACCACTTGTATCATGTGGGCATAATGATGGGATGTCACCCAGAAGGACCTAGACAAGCTTGAGAAGTGGGCCCAGGTGAACCTCTTGAGGTTCAGTAAGGCCAAGTGCAAGGTCCTGCATCTGGGTCAGGATATTTAGAGTGCGTACTGGTGTGGGCATATATATGTACAGGTCTGCCTCAGGTTGCACATTCATAGAGTGAAGGGATAGTCAGGGCAAGGGATCTCTTGATATATTCAAATGGTCAGACTGGGCACCGTCTAGATTTTGCCAAAAATCATGCATATTTTTGTATGTATACATGTGATTAAATTCAGCTAATTTTCACAGCAGTGATTGAATTTGTATTTGCAATTATATTGATTTTGCATGTAAATTAGATACCTGCTCTGCACATACACTCACAGGCCTATTTTTTTTCCCTTGTGATTGACAGAAAGTGAGGGCCTGCTTTCAGAATCAGGTTAGCATTAGAGGAGGAAAATGCCAAAAGTAAAACCTCTTAAAAGCCTTTTATTTGGTCGCCTTCCAAGGCACAACAGCTGCAGAGGGTGATTAGCTTCATGTGGTGTCAGTTGCATTTTTATCCAGCTTTATTTGGTGTTTGTTTTGTCTTTCAGACATTTGTCCTTGCTGAGACTACAGCTGCATGTGCCCCATGTGGACCCACCACTACAGACGCTTCCCCTGGAAGGAAAGAAGTCAGCCACCCATAAAGGGTCACCTCTCTACCCTTCCATTCCTCACTGATGTCTGTTACCTTCTCCACCATGGGCTCACTGATCTTTGCTCTACAGAAAGCACAATTAAATGCTGACATCTCCACGTGACGATCTTCAGGTGAGATCTCGTTGGAAATGTACATAGTGGCCCATGAGGACGGATGGTCAGGCCAGCATTTTGTCTTTTGGGGTAGGAGGGGGGGACAGATGCTGTGGCACTTGTGACCTCACTGCAGTCAAAGGATTATGGGGTACAGGTGTCATTTGGCCCAGACCCTGAGCTGCATCCTACCTGGTTGTACAACATGACAAAAAGTGATGCCATCTCCTGAAGAAGAGCTCAGAGCAGTTCCCTTTTTATTACAAGTACTGTCTCGTTGTCTAATCTGGGTTTCTTACCTTACATCCATACTTTTCTTCAGGCTAATATCCTTTTTTTATAGTCCTTGCAGAACTATGATATTTCATGGTTACAGTCATAACCTCTCTAAAAAAAATAAAAAAATTTTAATGTTTGATAAAGATCCAGCAGGCTGTGTGGGACTGGGTACCTAAAGACCCTGCCTGGTTCTGAGCTGGGAGGAGAATTTAACTTGTTAATGGCTTTCTACCTTTGAAAACTAAACCCAACACATATCATTGCCCAACTTGGTACGGGTCCTTTGGAAGCTATGAGAATTTCAGTGCTACACTGTTAGACTGAAGCAGATAAAGCAGCACTGGGTCCCAGGGTGCTAACAGGTTCCAGACAGGACAACAGTGTCATGTCCCCATCACCTGTATGTGCCTGACAGCTCTCAAAGATAAAACTATGCCCTGCTTTTTGCACCCACTTGGTATTCCCTGTTGCAACTTCCACTCTGACTGGGTGGAGATATGTAAGTGGTAGGAGAACTGTGTCAAACTAACAGTGTATATGCACAATTACCCAGTTTTGTTAAGGACTGGTGGAGCCTGCAGTCTGATGTCCAAACTGTACAGCAGTTTTGTAGAACCAAGCCTGGCAACTGAGGCCGGTATTTTTTTCACCAGTATAACTCTTTGACTCTTCCAAATTGCTGCGCTTTTCAGTTCATTCTGCTTTAAATGAAGTGATGGGCTGCTGCTTTAGAAAGTGGTATCATATTCTAATTTATTCTTCTACTTCAGTCTGTCTTTCATAGCCACGCCATGACTTTGTTCACCCCATCCTTTTTCTCTGTTACTATGAAATTCTGTCACTGCAGAACAGAGAGCAGGACCCTATTCTCCACGGCAAGCATATATTTGAAAGCATGGCTATTTAATGACACCTTGATCGATGAACAAAAATTTTTATTTCAACTTCTTGGTTCAATTCAGAGCACTTCACATTTTTACAGTTCTTTTGTCAACTGAACTCTTCGGCACAACCCCTGCTGCACTTACACTTGCATTCACCCACTGCTCTGTTACCATCTCATTAACCTGCACCCCAACAGGGGCTTTCTTCTTGCTGCTGTAAGGACAAATGGTTGGAGGAGAAGAACGTATGTTTGCATAACTCCACTCATACAGACACCTCAAATCAGAACTGTTCAGAACAGTTCTAAAAAATGTTTACTGGATTTCCCTAATCTTTCAAACAATAAATAGCAAATATTTGCCCTGGCTCTGCCAGCTACTTCCATTCTTCCATGACTGCTATGAACACAAGTCTGGGGTAAAGTGTCAGTCAAGAAGCAGAGCAGTACAGCCTGGGGCAAAGAAAGCAACAACTAGAAGGGAAAAATATTCTCCACAGTCCTGTCTTACTGTGGACAGACGAGACAAGAGAATGTTGTCTTTTCATGCACACTGTCCTACTTTTGCCTGCTCATGAGCAGAGCTGCCATAGCTGTGAGTGTAAGCTCCATGTCCACAACAACCACTGTCCAGGAACACCCCAAATTCTGGTGCCCAGCAGAAGGTTTAACTGGAGGTTTGGGGAGAGGATTTCTTTTATGTGAGGACCTTTAGGACTAGATCTTCCACCTTTTTACCAGTAGACAAAACTGTTATAGTAGAGAATTTGCAAAACCAAGGAGAACTGTTAAGACCAGTTAAGGCCATCCAGTGGACTTATGACTAGATGACAATGTCCTGCCAGGCAGTGCTGCCAACAGTGACACCACCATTCTGCATTTAACTTGGCTTTGTTCTGGCATGAGTTGAGTGCAGTGTTTTGTGAGTCTGAAAACCACTAGTGCTTTCAGTGGCATTTCAGTGCTTTCAGTTGTGCATGTCCTGCAAGACTGTCCTACTAGGTCAGACTATAAAACCCGTTCAAGGAGACTGGTGCTGTTTGTCTGATTATAAGCAAATGGTTACACAGATATTAAATCCCTTGTACAAAACTTTATGGGTTTTGTTTGGTTGGGGTTTTTACGTTGTTTGTTGTTTGGTTGTTTTTTTGAGCTTCCTGTTCCTAAGTCACTGTCTGGCTATCAGGCATGGTTTGAAAGATGCGTATGTTGTTGAAAGCCTTATCAGGTGATCCTCAGAACACTAAACATAGACTTGTAGAATGGTTTCAGTTGGAAGGGACTAATGATCATCTAGTTCCAGCCCTCTTTGACCTCACATCCAACCTGGTCTTGAACACATCCAGGGATGGAGCATCCACAACTTCCCTGGGCAATCTGTTTAAGTGTCTCACCGCCCTCAGAGTGAAGAGCTGCTTCCTAATTTCTAATCTAAATCTACCTCTCCTAGTTTGAAGCCATTACCCCTTGTCCTGTCGCTGCTTGCCCTTGTAAAAAGTCCTTCCTCAGTTTTCTAGTAGGCCCCCTTCAGATACTGGAAGGCCACGATAAAGTCTTCCTGGAGCCTTCTCTTCTCCTTAATTAATCTACACATAGGAAGATTTCTGTAGAAATCAACCCCTAGGAAGCATTTTCTTTGCTAACCCCTATGTAAAGGGCCACTGCATCTAGTCTAAAAGTTAATAGGATTTACATTCAAAGATTTCTTTTCTGTTGTCTGCCTTCTAAGCTGTCCTGGCTCTGCTTCCAGCTCTCTCCATCTTGCATTTGTAATGTTTAAGCTTTCCTAATTCTTTCCTCTGCTATTCTGGCCTTCCTTGCAGTGCTTTCCTCTGCACAGCAGCAAAGCTGCTCCAAAGCCTCAGGAATCATGAAGAGCAGGCACTCCCTTAAAAGAGCTTGCTTTACTCAGGAGCCAACTTCATTGCTATTAGGTGTGAAGGAGAAGTAGCCTTCCCACACTTGTTACCTCTGAAAGTGCCACTAACAAATGTGATCAAAAAGCTAAGAGAACAGGAAAATAAAAGTAAAAAGGAAGAATTTAAATATTTTTGTCTGTAACTCTCAGTGGTCAGGGTATATGGGATTTCTGTGATGCAGTGCCTCCAGAAGACAAGATTTTCTATCATGGAGGGTGGGTCAATATTTTTTTGTTTTCAGCTTGACGTTTTCTAATAGGTTCTAATAATTTCTAATACTAGATCTTTGTCACTTGCTCCTTTTTTTCTCAGTCACATCTAGCTGCCGAAAGTACTAGAGAAGGAAAAAAGCTATAAAAGGGTTTTTTTTTCCATTCTATCTCACGTGATTTTCAAAATCTTCAACTTTGATTCTTGAGTAACAATAGTTTATAATTATGGAGTTATTTCAGCCAAATACGTTAGTGTGCTTTAAATCCTCCAACCTCTTGTAGCCTCTCAGGATGCCACAGACAATGTGCTTCATGGATGGGTAAACTGAAGCTGTGGAGAAGGATGGCAAGCTGTACTGTTAAGATTATCCTGACAGTATCTTAGGCTCCTGCTCCTTTCTGGGACTTTAATTCCTTTCCAGAGTGTGGAGAAGATTGAGGGAAAAATTCTTGCCTTTCACACTGTTAGAGGTAGCTTGTATTTGTAATACTAAAGATCACAAACAGTAGGGCAATGCAGAGCAAAATGCAGTGAGAGGCAAAGGACGTGGATTTAAACAACCACCTCAACATCAGAAAGCAGAAGAATATGTCCCTGTTTTTTCTTTTGGATTGATTTGACAATCTCGTTTCATCCTAATGTCACAGGAAATCACAGTCCAATTTTTCTATGGCACAGTGTTAGATGTAGGGAGCCCTATATAGATTTTGCATGTTTTGCTTCAGAATAGAACTGAGTTAAGGTTTTTATAGCTTTGCCTAGCAGGGGGTGTCTGGAGCACCAAAACTGCCTGTTAAGTCCCCTCCCAATTAAAACACAAATGGATAGGTTTCACTATTCCTGTGTTCTTTAGCCTTTTCGCATGACTGAGCATTACTGGATGCTGTCTCTCTGTCAGTCACATTTCATCTTGTCCTCTTGCCTCTAGCCCTTTTAGTCTAGAATAGATTTTCTCACCACTTTACAGCAGAAACTGTGAGAGCTTTATGCAGTAGTGGCAGTGCATCCTATGAGCAGCTGCTGAACAGCTTTGTTCCCCTCTTGAAGGCAACGGAAGCTACAGACACTCCATAATTTTAGAGGATGTTCAGAATTTTGCATAATCAAATCCATCTTTGATGCTTCTAGCAAATGATTCCATGAATGTGTACGCATATGTATGTATAAATACATATCAATGTGTGCAGGCACACATGCATCTGCATGTATATATGCATATGTTTTCTGAGTGGAAAATTCTGCTTTATAAATAAGTTTGTCTCTCAGCCGTGGGAAAAAATATTAAAAGCTCTCAGTCCTTTAAACAGAACACAACAAAACCACATTCCAATCATATTCTGTTGGTTTATTTTCTAACTAACTAAAATAATCCCTGATTTAATTCGTGATGTGAGCAGAATAACTAATTTGACACCATCCTTCACGTGAGTAGCTCAGAGCCCCTATACTGCTGCTGTTAGTCTGCTCAGGTAAGCTGTGCCTTAGGATGCTTCACTTTTTGCTGAAGTCCACTCCCTTCTTGAGGATAACCAGTTATGACAGTGTTGTTATGTCTTCCTTTGATGTGCTAGAGAAGCTGTGGGATTATAGGTGGCTTCAACACCATGAAGGGAAGTAGATGACAGAGGCTAAAGGGTGGAAATGGACTAATATCCTTCCTTGGATTGAGTTAAATAGCCCAGGACACTATACCTCTACATATAATCATAGGGATATATTCCATATCCTATAAAGAAGTAGGTTCAAGAAAAAGTGAGGATTTGGGGTTTATTGAAGGATATTGAGGTGCTGGAGCAGGTCCAGAGGAGAGCGATGAGGCTGGTGAAGGGACTGGAGGGAAAGTCTTATG
>JANIJG010020661.1:0-88890 GCA_024611175.1 Megaceryle torquata
AAAAAACCATGCTTGGGACAGCAACCAAAATTAAAAAAATAAATAAAAATAAAAAGCAAAAAAGAATGCCAGAGGGTGTATGGCAACTCACCTCCTAATGTGGAAGTAAAAGAAAATTACTTATTTTTTCCTCCCTTTTTTTTTTTTTTGAGACAGAAAAACAATGTAAATAAGAATGATACTAAAGAATAAATTTAAGTATTAAAGCATGTTAGATGATCAGGCTTCTGGCATTTCTCACAGTTGCTCTTGGATGTAAAATTTATGAGTAAGAAGAGGTTTCAATGCAAAAGAAAAGTTAGCGGACTAGGAGGAGCTGGATGGAAATGGCTGGCGGGAAGCTGGAGCTACAGCTGAGTGGTCCTTACAAGGTCCTTTGGGAGCACACGGAGACTTCCCTGCCCGCACCAACTACCCTCTCACCACACCCCCACCGCGTGCAGGTACCGGCAGCACCGAGACACACACTGCCAACAGCCAACGGCCGGCCTGCAGCCCCGCTGCAGCGATGGGACAAGCCCAGCGGTGGTGACAACACCGCAGCCGTCCCCGGGAGCTGCAGGGATCAGCACAACCAGGCACCCGACCCGCAGCGGGTCCTGTCACCTCCACCTTCGAGGCTGCGTCAAGATTTCTTCAGCCTTTTCCTCTGGCTGCAACTTCTCGCGTATCTTCATTAAGCACTAAAATGGGTGGATGAGGTTTAGGCAGCCTGCAGCAACCCTCAGCCGCTAGCACACAGGTCAGAGCCACGCTGACCAACCACACGGGTTTACTGGGACTGGAGACCCCTGGGAGAAATTCCTGCTCGCACGACAAGGGAAGGCTCTGGCAGCACCTTACGTGGGCTGTGGTGGGCTCAGCCTGGGTTTGCTGCTGGGCCACCACCTTTCCTGAGCTGGCCCCTTCCCCTGCACCACCCTCCCAAGAGGTCTCCATTTTTCAAATGAATGAATTAACCGGTCAAAAAAAAAGTCAACCTGGCAGCTGTCGGCTCTGCAATGACAGGAAAGTAAATTTCACAAAGTAAATGATTGAATGCAGCTCTGAACTGGTAGCAGGGGAAAGTAAGTAGGACATCTAAGCTAGCAAGTTAAAAGAAATAAGGCATGAGAGAGTAAACAGATTTTGGAATTCACTGGCAAACAAAGCGCCTTTTTTATTATTAAAGATTAAATGTCAAGATAACATTTGGCCTTCTCACTCGTGAAGAAAAATATCCAGCTGAGATGTTCAAAAGCCCTTTATTACTATAAGCCACCACTTTTTTTTCCCCCCTTTTTTTCCTTCTGGTTCAATAAAATGGATGTGAGTTCTACTGCCAAGTCCCACAGAAAACCCAGCTGGCCGGGCTGAGCAAAGGCAGGAAGGACCCTGTGCTCCCATGGCGGGGAGGAGCAGCACACACCACGTGCTGAGGAGCCGTGGCGGTGACGTGGCTAACGGGACAGACAGACATACACCGTGCGAGCCCCAGGGCCAGTCCGGTGGCATTAACCCACAACCACAGAACCGTGCACCGGTGACAAGGGGATGGGCTTTGCTGTGTCCCAACACCTTGCAAAGAGAACAGCAAATGGAGACTGAGGAGCCAGAGGGAGATGCTCTGACCCTGCCCAGACATCCCGCCCCAGCCACTGTCACTCTCATCTCTAAGACGACTGGGAATACCAGACAGAAAGAGCTGGCACTGGTTATTCAAAAGTCCTTCCGATGGCGGGTATGCAGTGTAAGAAAAAGGTACTTTTCCATCTACGGAACATCAGTGGAATACCCCACACCGTTCACAGGAGTGCCTGTGGAAGAACGGGCATGCCAGAAGCACGCCCACCGCTCCATCACCTGGGAACTGCCACACAGAGGCTGGGCACACCCCAGCACCACCCCAGAGCTGTCCAGAAAACTGTCCAGAAAGGGCTGGGTGGGAGATTTTGCAGAGCTGAGGCTTTGCTCCAGACCCGAGAGAAGGTCTCCCAATTACTCGGAGGCTAAGCACTCCTCAGCAAGCCCTGTTTTAGCTCATGGCCACTGTGAGCTGCTAAACGTTTGTTGCAATAGCTGCACGTAGCCAGAGGCAATTTTACCATCGCTTTGAAACAGCTGTGGTGGCTCAGGGAGTGCTGGAAAGCAACGAGGGAAAGCGAGATGGGGCACAAGATCTTGAAGCAAATGCGGGTTCATAAAGCAAACCCAGAACAGAGGGTTTTTTTAATGCAAAGCACTGGCAGTGGTGGAGTTGGGATCTGCTGCGCACGGCTGGCACAGCAAGAGCCGGACCCTGTCTGAAGGGGTGGCTGGGAGAGTCACGACAAACATGGGTACGCTCTCTGTCTTCCAGGAGCGACAGGAAGAGGCAGAGAAATGCTGTTGCTGACAAGGCTGGAAACAGATAAAAGGACCTTAGACCCGCTGCTTTGCCCCAAACCACTACCAGCATTTAGTGCTTACAGAGGTCGGGTCGTACTGTGGCAAAAGCCAGGGCCTGTACATCCCTGCACGTGAGGGCTCGTCTCGGGGATGTGTTTGGTGCACTCACGCACACCCGCTGCACTCTCTCCTCTGCCCAAGCTGCACTGTCCTCAAAGGAGAATCTACTGAAAGTCCTCCTTAGCAGGATTTATCTTAGCAAATAAGTATGAGTTTGGAGAGAATTTTAAAACACATCTGTAACCCCACAACAGTGCTTCAACGAGCAAAGCTATTTTATTACTGACTCATCTTGGCATCCTTTAGCAGAGCCACCTTTATCCACATTTAATGTGTGCATAAGACGCTCCTGAACACTATGTTCGGACATCAAATGATTTCTGTCAAGGAGCCAAGAGATGGAGCACAAAATGCACCTGGCAGCCCAGGTTCAGGCAGAGGCGGGAGGCCCAGTTGCTACCAAATGCTCCTCTGGGAGCAGTGATGGAGCTCGCTGGAGCTCGCTTATCAAGTGCCTTCTCCTGCAAGCTGCCATGCTAACACACACCCTGCTCATACACTAATCTGTGTTCAACAGGAAAGGTCACCACTGAAAGATAAACTCTCTTTTGATGAACTCTTGAGAAATTTCTAAGTCAGGATTCATTAGGAGATCTGCCTCGGCCAACGGCGTATTGCGCTAACGAGGATCCGAGCGCCTCGCTGCTGGGGGGAAATGGCAACTGAGTAAAGCACAAGTTGGATGCTGGAATACCACCCGAATAAACTCAATTCAGACATGAATGATGAAGGGAAGGAAGGAGGGAGAGGGAGAAGAAATGTCAGGATTTTTATGACGGTGTCCTACAAGGAAATCTTGTACTGGGCTAACGCTCAGTCCCTTAGGACCTCATCAATGAGATGTGATGACAAGCACCACTGAAGTACGGTGTATTTCAAAGGAAACAAAGCAGAAGAAATAAGTACAGAGGTGTCAGACCAGCACTGCACGGGGATTGCCACGTCCCCCGCACACCGCCCACACGGAGCCTTCGGCGACAACACCTTTCCCTCTCCTACAGCACCAAAGCCTGAAGATTTAAACACCATTGCTGGGGTGGCTCCTACAGCAGTCTCCGAATTGCTAACTACTGTGGGTCTGCTTCTTTTATTTATTTTTTTTTTAAACAGGTAACAAATATGAATATTTCAAAAGTGAAAAAAAATAGGTGAAGAGCGGTGCAAAATGCAGTTGCAGAAAGCTCTGTCTGCCTTCCCAGCCACAGTGCACAGGCAAGAAAGACCACAGGTTTGAAAGAAACCACCATATGATCTGCTAGATTTCCCCTTCGAGAAGAATCAGGATACTTCAGGATGAGACACAGTGCCCCGTTATCAGAGCCAGAAATACATTTTGCACTTGAGAGAGCAGCTGAGAGCAGAACGGAGCTGGCCGGGGACACCCCAGCTCCTCCCCACCCATCAGCGCCCAAGTCCCCAGCCAGAACCCAGCAGAGACACGTCTGTGGGCAACGCTGGGACCTCCCCAGCAGCACGTGCTCGTCAGTACTGAACCAGCACTCCCAGAGACCCATCTAACAACACTGGAGAGGGCTCCCTTCTACACCAGTGCCGGTCATCTCTGGCACATCTTTCCTCCAAGGTCCTCCTTGCTCCTGCCTTGTCCCACCGGCACCGCGGTGGCTTTCTGTACAAACAGGCTTCTTGACAACTTGTTGATCCAGCACTCTAATTTCTGGATGACTCTCTCATCTACCATAAACAGCCACGCACAATTTGGCAGGCATTTCCACCATCAATGTTTATGATAATAACTACACGTGCTTGAAAGCAGCAGGAAATTTTCAATATAACTATCATTAAGACAAAATGCTTTAAATCAAAGCCATTACCCACTACCAAGACTCAAAGCTCACAAGATTAGGCTGTTTTTCTCTCTTTATGAAAAATTCATACAACATGCTGCAAACATCATCTTCCAGCTTGAAGGAGTAAATGATATAATGACACTGAATGCTGCTGGCAGGGATGGAAACGGGCAGGGGACGGGGGGCACAGGGCAGGGAGGTGCTGTTTGGCAGCAGCCCGAGGGGGTGAGCTGACGGAGAGCTGGCACCCATGTCCCTCTGCCCACGATAGGTTCAGCAGAGCTGCAAAGCAGGGTCCCAGCTGGGACTGGGAACTACACCATCGTCTGGAGGCATCTGAGTCACTTGGGATTTACCACTGGATTTTAAGAGAAGATTTGCATGGCAGGAATAGCACCTGTCCCCCAAGCACAGCCGCCCGCTGTGCCGCCTTTGCAACAACCCAAGCGCCAGCGCCGCAGAGGACATTACAGTAAAACCACGGTGACCGATGCAGGGAAGATCTCACCCTTCCTTGGGGACCCCATGTGTCCTGAAACACGAGCACTAATGGCCACGTTGTAGCGTGCATGACTAACAGACCAGCAGTCACAGTGTGAGGCTGATGCTTTAAATAACCAGCCACGGTACGGACTGCGGGAAAACTTCAGCACTGCATGCAAATCTGACATCATTAGTGCTTAGTGCCTTATAAATATCATTAGCTAGCGCTGCACCCATGTTAGAGGGAGCCTGGCCAAAGCTAATTCTTTGTGCATTCATGGCTGAAGTTAATGGGAGCTTGTACTTTGCTTTTCAGAGATGCTAACAACCGAGATGTGATTTCCCCAAGACTGGATGTACAAATTAATGCCAGTCTGAAATAAGACATCTCTGCTCCTGGTTCTCAGGAGCCTATTCAGGTTGCAGGAGTGCACAGGCACAGCACTGAGAATTAAATGCTCACATTCAGGCTTTTTTTCTTTTTTCCTACGCCAATCACCGCGTACAGCTCCAGCAAACGCCTTCCTTTGGTCAGGCTGAACTATGGGAAGCGGTGCTGTCTTGTACCCGCGCTTTTAGATGGATTTGTTTTACATCCGAGGCAGCGTGTGGCACACCTCAAACTCAGATCAATGCTCAAACTCCAAAACACCTCAGAAATAATGAGCTGGAAACACACAGATATTCCAGAGAGTAACAACGTACAAACAGCCCCCATCAAGCTGAAACAGAGAGAGGGAGACAAACCAGAAAAACAAATAACCCCGGCGTTACAATTAGAGGTGCCATTTAGTACATCTCTCGCGGGGACCTGCAAGGTGCAGCACTTCACTCCGGCTCTTCCTGAGCAGATTCAAAAAGCAAACACCTCTCCATGAGAAGCCTGTGGCAGACACAGCTACTCTGCAAGTATTAAGAGCTGTAGATCTTTTGCTTATGACAGACGGTTCAGTCCTGACTCTGGAAAAATCAAACCAGGAGCTTTGCACCTTCCCCGCTGCCCCTGCCACGGCTCTGTAATGGGGAGCAGCCAGGCAGCCCTGGGGTAGTGGCACCAGTTGCCCCTCCTCTGTAGCTATACTGGCCCTGCAGGGAAAAAAGAAAATAAAACAACTGTCGGGCTCATCAGTAAAATAAGTGGTGATGAGGCCAAGAGACATTGAGAGCAGCTATCTGCTGTAACAAGGTACTATTTGTACATTATTTTCTATCTGCAGTCACACTTTAAAAGGTTATTCTGCCTCTGCAGCCCCTTCAGAAACGGCTTCGCACATCAAAATATCGCAGGGCTAATGACGGAAAGCAGTGGGTGGTGAGCAGGTTCCCAGCTCAGCAATTACAGCTGGAAGTGAGCAGAGAACAGGGAGGGAGCACTGCCCAGCCCTGTCCCCATGGCCACTGGCTCCCAGCCCCGGTGTGGGCTGCGCACCGGTATCAACACCTCTCAGACCCGCACCTCGCAGCAGCCCAGGCTGTCAGGAATGGAGCTGGGCACCTCAGGGTGATAGTGGCACCTGGGATCGCGTCCCTGATGCAGTCCCAGTGCCATCCCTCTGTGGTGCAGCACAGGGACCCCTGCTCTGGCACCTGCACGGATGCTGAGCAGGCAGCACGGACACAAAAAGCAATTGCTAAGCTGCCTTAGATGAGCAGAGAGCGAGAGCTGAGCTGTTCCCACAAGCTTGGGCAAGCTAAAAATTCAACTGCTACAGGTGTTGTAGAAAACCCAGCCCTGTCCTTCCCGTGCATGCTGCAGGCACGGCGGCAGCACCTGCTTCGGCTAAATACCGCAGTTAATGCGTCCGAAGCATCAGCCTCATCTGGAAGCTGTTGACGTGCATCAATTTGCAGAAGAAAAGGGAAAATTCAATGTATTCAAGCCCAGCTTTTCTAAGTCCCGCGGTTATGCAGTAGCAAGACAAATAAATGTGCTTTCCAGGCTGGCTGTAATTTTTTGCAAACGATCAATATTTATTGCCTGAACACATTTTCCATATTGCGAGTTAGCGGTGTCACTCTCGCGCCGGGCCGAGTGCTACACGGAGGCCACACAAAGCTTCACTTGTAGAAGCTGCAATCAGGGAGCCAGCTCTTGTCACAGCCTTACAAAAGGATTTCCTCTCGAGCGGCTCATCTTTAATCATTATAAAAGCACAGAAGTTTAATCCATTTTTGATGTAAGCGCTAATAGCTTTGTGTCCTTGAAGTTCAAAGTGGTCTTCGTGCATGTCGCTAATTAGCCGAGCAAGCAGCCATTCAGCTCCCTCTCATGTTTCTAATTAGATCCTTAACAACAAACAAATGTCGACCTTACAAAGGCTGTGCAACGTTTCCCTCCATTAGTTAAACAGTTTGGGAGGGACGCGGTTCCCATTTGTCTGCAACCCGCCCCCCAGCACCGCAGTCGAGGGTTTTGGGCCGGGGACATGTGGGTGCCTCTGCTGCCTGTTGCAGAGGTTCCCCCTCACTGATGGTGCTTTCCAGTGGTGCTGAGCACCCTGGGGAGGGGACTGACCACCCCACAGCCTCCCCCATGCCCACCGGGCTGGCCATGGCCTGGCTCCGAGCTGCTCCGCTGTCCCAAGAGATGCTCACCGGCTGTGTTGAGACAAGCGAATGAAACAGAGAGGTAAATAAACTCTGTCCCATTAGTCATCTTCCTAACGGGTCTCTCCATCAATTTAGCTGGTTTTACAGTTAATTTCAGACTTGGTGTGCTTTCACGTTTACATACTTGGCGTCCAATGCTAGGGACTGTTTTCTTCTGCTCTTTTTTTTGACGCTCAACATTTGTAATGTGCTGCACCGGAGCCGTTTCAGCAGCACCTTCTCGTGCCTGGGTTTTCGGGCGAGCTCTTTGCTCAAGCCCTGCCTCTGCAGCGGAGCAGCCCCTGCCCTGCGGCATCCCGCAGCCAGTGCCACTCACCAGAGAGGACACCAGCACTGCCCTGTGGGATAGATGGAGAGACTTCTGCATCGGGAACCGCTGCCATCACGTTTCCCTCACATGCAGCCCGGAGAGCTGCGGGTGTCTGCTGTTTGGCAGGATCTGACCCCAGTGCTGTACCTGCTGTCTGTGTCTGCACATTGAGCTTTAACACTTATTACCACCCATCCAACTGGCAAATAAGGGCTAAAGCTCGTGATGCTGTGTGAACACAGGCCTCTCTCTAATAATTTTTCTATTTAAAATGAAGGGGGAGCTGAGCCGGGCTATGCTGGCGCTTCCACCTCGTGCCGGGTAACACGAAAGCTGTTGCGACTTTTACCATGGGCAACCACATCTGCATTAATTGTTTACCACAGCCCGGACAGGTCTTTTATTAATATTAATGAGTAACAGGGAACAAAAGGCCCCTTTATTTTTAGCCTACTCTAATTGCGTAGTAATTACTCATCTACAAAACAAATGAGCCGAACTCCATTGCCATAGCAACAGAAACTCCGGCCTCCCACTGTACCACATTAACTGGCTATCACTCCTGTTAATTTTAAATTGAAGCCTTTTGTACAATAACAGACAATATGGGATGAAAATTAAAACAAAGCCGGGGCTTTGTTTTGCTGCATATTTTAAGTCACCGTAGCGGGAGGGCGTTGCTCGGGGGGCACCTTCCCACTGCTGATGGACCCCCACGAATGGATGGATGCTCGGGAGCACAGGGAGGTTATTCAGGGAACAGAAGAGAAATCCAGCCTGAAAAACACTGGTGCAATGATCCTCTGCTGTGGAAGAGCTTGCCTCAGACGCCTGCCCTCTGAGCTGACCTGCCTGGCACCAAGGCCACATCCGAGCCAGGCAGAGAGAGGTGTCCTTGGCTGGTAATAACACACCCTCCCCCCCCCCCAAAGGAAAACCTGAGCTCACTGATGAGGAAAAACAGAGAGAAGCCGCTGCCCACCACACGGTGCCTGGGGGAGAGCTGGTGGTACCAGCTCCGCTCTCGGCAGCGAACAGCACAGCCCCCTGGGGAGGATTTGGGCACAGACGCTGAGAGTCCTCATGGCACAAAGCTCTGTTTCTCTGGGCTCTTTATCAGGAAATATCCTTAAAAAGACCCAGCTGTATGAATTTATTATTTTTAAATAGCTGAAGTTTATATACCTGCAGACCAATTTTGCATTCTCTGGCAACTACTAATCCACCACACTCCTCAAGCTAATCGAGAGCCAGATGCACGCGAACATCTGCTGCAAGGAAAAACTCCACTGCTTCTTTTGCAGTTTTCTATTTCGGAAAGGAGAGAGAGAGAAAAAAAAACCCAACTGTAATTATGTATTTACTTTTAAAGCATTTGGGGAGCGAATCAGCATAAAAATACTCACAACAGTACGTCAGTAAAATGGGCGCCGCGTCCCATTTAGTAGCTGTTCTGCTAATGGGCAACAGCCTGCGACTGCTGCCAGACGGGCGAGTTACCCCTCAGCTCAGCGAGCACTGACACGGTTAGCGATTAAAATGCACGGGACGTGCTCACGCGCTCAAGTATCTCATCGCCCCAGAGAGCTCCCGCCGAAGGCCCCAAACTTTACAATGACTCATCTGCCGCTTGCCCAGAACAAAGTCTAATTACCATGGCCAGGGGCTCCTTCCCTCTGCTTCTGCTGGGGGGTGAAAGGAAAGAAAACACCCATAATTGGCTTCCTTGGGGCTTTGCGGGGCTGCCCAGTGCCCTGTGCATCCGGCACGGTCCTGTGCACCAGCTCAGGCCACCAGCCTGCCCGTGCCATCACCGCTTGCCGTGTGTCGAGAGAGGCAGCCGGGCTGCTGGGATGAGCTCTGAGTGTTTTCCCATTGAAAATAATTCTCCTGATTGAAAAGACTATTAAAAGTTGGCCCCTAAATTTGTTAAAGATTAACTTCCACTGTACTTAAGTCTGCACTTCAGAAATGGTCACTAATTGCACTGGAGATGATTTATCAAGTGCACAGGATTTTCTATTACAAAATTATTGATCAAAGCTGATGTATTTTAACCACAATGGACTTCAGCCAGGAGCCCTGCGAAACGACCGCTGCTGTGGTCAAGGCCTAACAGCAGCAGCACTGAATTGTTTTAGAGCTACTGAGTTTCCTACTTGGCACCGCAGGGACCTCGGTCCCTTGCAGATCATAAAAAAGTGGCATCCTAGAGCAAAATACAACCAACCATTTTTGTATGTCACCCGTGTTCTGGGAAGGACCTGCGTTGACTCCCCCCCCCCGGAGCAGCACAGCACATCTGAACCAAAACAGAAACGACTCCCCTTTCGTTATTATTTTACAGTTTGGGGTAGTAGTCACAGAAGCAACCATAGTGCTTGCAAAACAGTCCGTTTTTGCCAGAATTGAGGCCAAAACCACCCAGGGAAATGCCAAGTGGCCTCCTCTAGAGCCATGCTACACTAACTAGAGGTAACTAGCAGTGTATTCACCCCTTGGGCAGATGCTCCGTGCAGAGCCTGGCTGCTGTTATTTCAATTTAACGCGTGACGTTTGTCTTTGTGTCCACCCCTCACCAAAGCCCCACAGCGCAGTGCGGGGTCCCTCCACCTCGCCCTCCCTACTGGGCCACCTGCAATGCTCCCCGGCACGGGCTGCCTCTGCCATGAAGATAAGCAAAAGATAAAATCTGATGCAGCCATTAATTTTCCGATGCATCAGCCGCCAGGCTCTGTCACATAATTACCGGCGGTTCCAGCAGAGTGAGAAATTCCAGCCTGCTTGCTGCTCCCAAGTGGTCCACTTGTTAGGTTCTGGCTTTTGAGATTACATAGCTCAGATTAAACTTTATGTACTTTTATTGTATCATAGAATAAAGAAAGGGAGAGCAGTTCCATCAGAGCCGCTGTGCCACAAGGGAGTCCTCTCAACGGGCCGTATAAATCCCAAATTGGTTGATGTCTGGCTCTCTGAAACGCTCCCCCTTCCAACATTTCCACAAGCCCGTGGCGGCTTCTCTCCCTCCGCACACACAGACCAACCGTTGTCCCACTTTTTACGGCCGTAATTTGCTAACGCTATGGGTGCCTAATGACAAGATTAAATTTTTAGAGCACCTTCTTTAAGTGTAAGACAAGGCTTCCTAAACCCCATGCAATTTGTCGCTCCGCTGACTTTTAGATACACTCCTCGCTTCATCATACGCCTGGCGCATGATGAACAGTGGGTCCCCCCCGTCTCCCTGGAAGCTTGAGATCTAAGGGGGAAATTATTCCCCCTGCCTCGATGCACAAGTGTTTCAGCAGTAAGAGAAGGAACAGGGGTGGCTCAGACTGCTTTGCGCAGGCTTGCCTTGCGTCGGCCCCATCCACGCAGTTGTTTGGTTGATTTACTTTATGTTCTATTAGAGGTAAGGAGCAGATACGAATCCTTAATTACATTTCTGGGTATTTTATTTCCTCTGCACGCGCTGGCTGGAATGAGTGCACTGCAGACTGCCTCAGCTCTCCCCCGTGGAGCTGGATGACGCCCCAGCTCAGCACTTCTGCTTTGTGGGGGCGGCCGGGGATGCGGGGAGGAGGGAAGGTGGGACCCCGCCACCAGACGGTATCTTTTTGACTCCCGGAAGGATGTTTTCTGACAAGCAACAAACCAACAACCTAATTCAGGATCTCAACCACCACCTGTTCAATTTACCGAACTGTGAAAGAACCTTAAAAGCTTAGCACGGAAACCTGGACCCAAGAAGCAAAGACACTTGCTGGCTCAAGAGCAGAGGATGAACTTGCCTCGAACCCCTTGTGCTGATACTTATGAAATGTTAAATCTTCATTTAAAAAATGCTCCCTTAAGCTGGGTGATATGGCAATGAGTACGACCCACTACTAGCTCAGAGGCTCTGTTGCATAACGAGATTTAAGGTTTATGACCTAAAAACAATTGCTTCGTGTCTCAGGACAGACTGCGGGAAGCTGCTTCACACACATGGTATTATTTAGATACCCAAATGGAGTGATTTGTGTTTGGCACATCTGGTCTACGGCTGCCAACGAATGGTTCTATGGGCTAATATGGACGAGTAACAGGCTGATGAAGAAACCATGATTGTAAAATGATTTAAAAAATATCTTAAGTTCTTTTTAATACAAATTAAAAATAAGAGAATATAGTTTATAGTCAGCGTTTTGTTTCCTAGGGGGTTTAATTTAAAAAAAATAAAATAAAATAGCAAATATGGCAAATTTACAATCAACATAACAGCATATGCGGGTTCTTGTACAGAGGGTGTAGGCTGCCTACAGCCGGCTCCGATTTAAACGTCCAGATAATGGGATTTAACAAATAGGGTACTATGGATCCAAGGGGTTAGCAGCTCTCTGCTGTATTGATAGCCCTACGCTTTCAATCGGACCAAGGCTATGCTTTTAACTGCCACGCTAGTTCACGTTGATGATACCTGTAATATCAACTTGACAATGCATGTTCTACAACTACATCTACTGCTACCAGTACGACTACTACAGTGCATGCATTTAGTTCAGTCCCACAGATACATACACTCTAAGAACAGGCAAGGGGAGATGTGAAATGTTTTACGGGACGACAGGTGTTTTGTTTTTTAAGTAAGGGAAATTAATAAAAACATCAAAAGAAAGAAAGTGTACAAAAAAATAGAGACATTTCTCAAGAGTTGATATGAGTTGTTTCTTGAACCGTTTCGTCTGAACAAGCAAAAAACATGCAACCAGCTGCTACTAACAAGAAGCTGGACACTGAGAGAGGATTAATAGGTGTGGACAAACCTTCCCGCTGAGAGCGCTCAGAAGAGTGTTTGAGAGGAGGTGTGCACGTCCGAGTGTAAGAGAGGCCGGAAAGTATGCCTCAGAGACACCCTCTCTCACAGCAGCCCCAACCAAGCAAGAGAGAAAACAACAAAACATAACTGCTCACACTCACCATCAAGGTCAGTAGCTCACGTTACGAGATTTGTTATAGCTGGCAAGTATAAAGTACAGTAAGGGGTTGTCGGGGCGCAGGGCTCAAAGACAGCACTGGCAAGCCGGGACTGGTGCCCAAAATCCAGGTCGGGGTTGGGTGGGAGCAGCCGGTGGCAGCGCGGCACTGCCGTCCCACCGCGCTGCCCTGCCGCCGGCCGTCTCGGCGTGCCCCTGGCAGCCTGCGCCGCTCGCCGGGGACACGGGCACGGCTCCTCCCGGCGCCGAGCAGTGGGAATCGGGAGGGATTACGGGTGACCTTATGGGTTTTGTCTCCAGTCCTCCAGGAGGAATGGTTGGTGGTAACTGGAAAAATCTCAGGCTTGTCAATGAACCAAAGAGGAAGGAACGAAAACCCTCTCCTGCCAAATTTTCCTCGTCTCGCTCTCCTGCCAAATGAACCCCTCCCATGTCAAATGCAAGATAAAAATGTGCCCCCCCATGACTGTTATTTTAAAAAAAGCATTTACACGACAAAAATGTTCTACACGGAAAATATGTCAGGTGAATTCAAAAGAAACATGACATTGATAGTGAAGTTGTCTAGGAGGAGTTTGCAGCATTCAGACTTTTTAAGTTTGCTCATTTTCCGTGGCCCTGGTCCCAATTCATTAAAAAAAATACAAGAATGGATGAGGTTGTCAAAACCAGCTGAGGGGTTCGGCAGCACGGGCCCACCCAGTGTGAAGGGACATGGCCAAACCCCTCTGTCTGCTCAAGGGACCTCAGCTATCGCCTCGTCACCGGGATGCCGACTGGGCCCGTGGCTTATGAGGAGCAGCATCGCTGCGTTCGCCCTGCCGGCACGTGGGCGGCTAAGCCAGGTGTGGATTTGCGAGTGGCGCTGAGCACGAGCAGGGGGAGATGACCCTTTCCGCCGGCTGTAGGAGAGAACTGCTGTGACAGTAAAAGAACTCATTCCTCTAGCAAGGTGGTGACTGCATCCTCACACGCTGCAATAGGAAAAGAAGGGGCGAGGGCAGGGAAGACCAGGCTGTGCAGAACCAGGGCCAGGTGCTGTCCCTGTGTGGGTAACTGCCCCTGGGCAGGCTCCTTCTGCTGTCTCAGAAACATGCAGGTTCCCTACGAGGAGGAACATCACCCTGGAGAGAAACCGAGGTGGTCAGTGCCCACAGACCGCAGCCCAGGGGGTGGGAGGGACAGGGCTGCAGCCTCCAAGACCGAGATGAATGCCTGAAGGTGGACGCTCTGGGTGGGTGCTCAGCCCCACCAGCGGGCACTGGCATCTGGGCCAAGCTCTGGTGCCGCGGAGCCACCGCGCTGGCAGCGGTGCCAGGGAGGTGGGGAAGAGCCGGCGGGATGGGGCCGGAGAGCAGAGGAGGTCAATTTGGAGTGAGCTGGAGAAGGGGCAGGCGACGGGGATGTCTCCGGCAGCCTCTGGGCAGAGCAGCCCCAAGCCAGCGGAGCAGGGTGGGACGCGCCTGCCTGGGTGTTTTCCAGCTCTTTTCTGCCTACTGTAAGGGCCAACCGTGCCGCGCTCCGTGCTCTCGGGTGAGAATGCGGGAAGGAGGGCTGTGCAGATTCGCGAAGGAAAAAGAAAAACCCAACCGCAAAGAAAAGCGGGGAAAAAGAACCCCAACCATTTTTCTTGTAATGAATCGGGCCCATACACTGCAGCGCAAGATCGATCGTACTCCACCGCTCCTGAATACAATTCACTACCATTGCTGGATGGACGTGGCGAACCCAGGATGTCCCTTCCGAAAACCGTCTTTGGATGGAAATGACTCTACGTAACACACCACTGTTCCCAGAGCACGTCTCGCTGCAAATGGGAGCGGCCGCCGGGCCGGTGACAAACCCATCGTCCTCCTTGGGGTCTCGGGGCTGGGGGGGGCTGGGGTATCTCTTTTGATTCCGTTTTGGGGTATTGCCAGTTTTGTGCACAAAGGTAATTTTGAGTCTTGAAAAGGTATTTCCAAACACCATACTGCTCTTTAAACTTGCCAGAAAGGGTGTTGTTAATTTAGGGTTAGATTTAGTTTCGTATTGCAAGTTCAAACAAAAAACCAAAACAAAACAGAAACAAACTGAAAAAAACCCCCAAAAATAAAGAAACCAGAACAAAACAGAAAACCCAACAAAAGTAAAACGAAAAACCACTCAAATTAAAGACAAATGATTTTTCAGGCACAGAATTGATCAATGCTCAGTTCAGTTGTAATGGGCACCAAAAGCACACCGATTAAAAAAAATAATAATAGTCAGGGAAGCAACGTTAATCCAGCCAAACCCTCTGTGCCTTGCTAAGGGGCAACTCACCAGGTCTGTTTGCACGTAAAACAAAACCTGAAGGGCAAAACATGAGGAAGAGGCAGAAACAATGAATTCTGTTTTCCTGAAATCATACGCAAAAATCAATCTCTTTTTTTAAATTTTTCTTTTTTTTTTTTTTTCCTTTAGGTTTCTTTCCCCTCCCCCCCCTCTCCACGAAGGGGTGGCAGGAAAAGCCGGGAGATGGGGAATCCCCACAACCAGTCTGGCAAGTCACCCCTTAGGCGCTCTCTACATGCCACAAGATGAAACTGGTACAGATAATCCTTTGTAGCCTGCAAGCAGTGCCAGTTTGCATGGAACGGAGTTCTCCTGGTGTCTTTCTTTGGCCTCCATGGCATCAGGCTCGCACTAGAGACACGTCTGGGCCTGCGCCCGCCTCCTAACACCTCACGCAGCGGCTTGGTCGGGACTTTTCGGGAAGAGCCCGGTAAATGCACCGGCGCTGCCAGAAAAGCCACCGAGAAACCTCCACTTCAGGACCGTGCCATGAGTGAGCCGGGAAGCTGCTGCCATCGCCACCGCCTCTGCTCTGGGGCCTGGCAAGGGGCTGGGAGCCGCAGGGGCCGTGCAGGAGGCGCGGGGCCGGCGGTGGCTCCGTCCCAGCTGGAGCGGTGGCGGGTGCTGCCAACAGCTCACTGATGGCAGTGCTGAACAGTTAATTACCTGAGCAAAGCCCTAATCCACATGTTGGGCTAAATTTAAAAACCTAAGGCAATAATGGTAATTGGCAACGAGTTATTTATTTCCCTTAAGGGGAAAAAAAAAAGTTTTCAGAAGGACAGGAAGAAAAGCTTTGACGTTTCTCATGAAAGCAGGCTAGGGTTTGAAGATGGCCAATTGCCAGCCACACTTTGGTGCTGACCGCGCAAGCAGAAGGTGCTGTCCCCGAGGGGGACACGTCCCCTCACCACAGGGTGTCCCAAAGGCTGACCCCTGCACTGGCCACGGCGGAGAGGGCGGGAGTGGCTCTGGGCATGGCGGGAGCGCCTGGGGCCACCGCCGCCACCTCAACCCAGCACTGGCTTTCCGTGAGAAAGGAAAACTTTTTTTCAAAACCACAGATTACTGTCTTTGGGGTGTCCTTTATAACCTCAAATTTAAACGAAAGAAACAAAGAAACCAAGATAATAAAGGAATAAATAAAGAAACAAATCAGAATATCTACCCTGGTTTTGGCAGTTCTTTCGCCAATCTCCTGCAAGGTGCTCCAGGCCTTGTGGCCTCTGCTTGTAGTATGGGTTTGGTTTGGGATTATTTATTTTTCATATAAAATACTTTTTCTTTATTTTTTTGGATTGTTTGTTTTCAGGTCCCCAGGATAAGTGTGAGGAAAATCAGAGAAATGATGGAGAGCTGCAGCCACACAGAATACCGACAGAGCTTTTACCTGACCCTGCACTCTGAGGGTTTGCTCTTCCACGGGCCCCCCTACCTGATCCTCTTGCTGCCGCCACGGCTGCCGCTGCTACTGGTCCATAAGCCGCTGCCGGAAAACCTGGCCGTGGAGAAAAGGAGAAGGGTAAAGAAAGAAGCCAGCGGGTACCGCGAGTCTCTGCGGGGTGGCCGCCGAGGGCACGGCATTTCCAGAGGTCACCGTCCCAGCTCTCTGTGCCATCAACAGGCACTGAGCTTAGAAAGAGCTGAGCCCTCGCTGAGTGCCCACCGCCGGTGGTCTTTCCACTGGCACAACGGTGGCCCAAATCCCCTTGGCAGCAGAGGAAGGTGGCCACGGCACGCCGTGGAAACCGAGGTGCCGGGGTGGACAGAGCGGCGGCAGAGCCCGCAGCGCTCGGCTTACGTCTCCGTCCTCTCAAAGGGCCGGGGTCAGACCGCCTTGCAAAACAACGAGGGAATTCTCTTCTTTGCTTATTTGCAAGTGATAATAACGTGCTGATCTACAGACACAGCAGTAATGGAAAATATGAGGAGGTCCTCATGTTGAGATCACAGATTTGCTGGGATCAAGCAGAAAACAATTCACTGGAATGTAATTTAAAAAAGAAAGAAAGTAAGAAAAAAAAAATCTCTTGAAAGCAAAACAGCCGCAGATCAAGGAGCTCTAAGACATAGACCCTGCTACAGGGGGACCGAGCCCTTCCAGATGAACGAAATGCTGCCAGCAAGACTGCAGACTTAGTTTCTTTACTTAATTAATATTCAGAAGACCTGCCAGAGGCTCTATGTATTTAAATCTACATATTTTGAGAGGGCAATGGCAAGGTCCAGGCGATCTGCGAGAACCCCAAACCCCCTTGCTGCAAAGTCAACAAACCCCTCAGAGGTTCCTGGTCTCTGGGGAGCTCCGGCCGTTCCTGGCGCCCGGCAGGACAACCCCAGGGAATAAGTCACCACCATGGGACCTGCCTCTTGAGCGAGCTCCAGGACTTTGATCACAGCTGCTTTGCAATGCTGAAGAACCCCAGAAAAACAACCGAGGCAACAGAAAAAAGAGAACAGTGAGCTGGAGAGACAGAGAGAGTGAGGCCCAGAGAGATCAGCAGACTACAAGCCCCGCTACCTCTAGCGCTATCATCTCAGCTACAGATCATCTACCAGGGGGAAAGGAGCAGAGAATGACTAGGCTAGAGTGACTTGAAGCTACTTAAAACATCAATTAAAAAAAGACATACTTGCATTTAAATATGGTAATAGGGCTGTTGGGGAAAAAAGAAAAATAAAAGAGTATAGGTAAATGTATGCATAGCTACCCCGGGCTGCTGCCTGCGGCTGCTCCCCACGCACGGAGCCCACACGCCGCACAGCAGACCCTGCTCCTGAACACCAACGTGAATCTGTTTGGGTTTGTGATGTTGATGAACTCCTACCATCCCGGTGGGGTGGGATGCAGGAGAAAGCGCATCCAGACCAGGGGTTATTACAACCAAACACCCAAGTGCTGATGGAGCCGCTGGCCCTGGTTGGGTCTCCTGACACACATTTAGGGCTGGAGCTCCGATATGCTGGATTGAGAAGTGTTAGAATCAAACCCACTTCCAAACAGCACGGAAAGCATCTGCAGGACAAGGTCTGAGGCTATGGAGCGTCGTTTCCATGCTGAGCCATGGCCAGGCTGAGCCCCAAGCCCTCCTGCTGTGGGTGAGGAGGGAGCAGAGCTGGCACTGTCCCTACAGCCTCTCCTCCCCTGCTCTCTGCCCACCACAGCACACATCCCAGGAGCAGTGTCCTCAGCATTCCCATGGCAAGTCCACAACCAGCTGGCCAGCAGCAAATCTCTCATTTGGAGGCTCCTGGGGCTCCCTAAATCATCCCTAAGGGATGAGAGGAGCTGTGGATTTTCCACGGAATAAAACGCCTCTGCCAGAACCAATGTAATACCCTTCAAATCACCAAGCATCCCCTGAAAACAGCATAAAAAGCTGGGCTGGAAAGTTTGTTTCTCTTGTTCAACTGCCAGGGACGCTCAGTATCTATTTGAAATGCAGGACAAAAAGTTTTGCCATGCAAAAGAAGAACGAAATAACAAGGGTGGAGAAGGCACTCCACAGAAAGAGCCCGAACAAAGGATCTGTTATTGCATTCCAGTGGACAGATGTGTGAAAAATTAATCCCTCCACCCCCAAAGAAATCCATTATCCCCATCCTGAGATAAAAGCATCTGGCACGACATGGCACTCCAAACAACTCAAGTGTGATGGGCTGCGCGCGCCGTGCCCGGGCAGAGGTGGAGCGGCAGCGGCTGCATGGCCCGCACGGCTGCAGAAGCAGGAGATGGAAACAAGGATTGATTGATCATCAAGACTGGCCAAAGCCTGCTTACCGATACCTCCATTACTGGAGGACCCCTAAACCAACCCAATGTACTGAAAGTCATCGCCCCCCCCCACTGAAATGACATTTGCAGGCACCACAATTCATCAGCCCGGCCGGCTGAGATTTCCCCGTCCCCGAGCCGCCGAGCAACGCCTCACGGCCGCGCTAACTGATGTGGTTGTTTGCTCCCGAACCTCCCGGCTGCGACTGGCAGCTGATGCCGTCCCCACGTCACAGATGGGCTAAAATGAGGCACAAAGAAGCAAAATGACTTGAGAAAGGCAGTTGCAGACAGCCAAGGCTGCAGCCAGGCTCTCCCAGGTTCTGGTTTCAAGATCCAGCACTAATCTCTGCGATTCCCCTTGTACCAACCCTGTAACATTATCTAAGCACTTTGGTGACACTGCATTATTCCCTCCCATTGTTTATAAACTTCTACACCAGCAAAGACTTCGAGCAATAGCGCCAAGTGACAGTACAATAAATACTGAACCTCTTCTGTGTACTGCGAGAAACCCTGCCTCTCTCACCCTGCGTTGTCACACCACTTCACTAAACTGGAGAGCTGAGGGATCCGCAGCACTTTAGTGAAGAGGAAAGCACGAGCAGGCGCTTTTGCTGGTTTCCAGAAGGAACCTGCTTGTCCATGGAGCCTCTTGCTGGTGCCCCAGACCACCGGGATGCATTGGCGAGGCTTCGCACCGCCCCCGCCCCTGGCATCGGGCGAAATGCAGCCACCCAATCCCAGCAGCACCCTCCCCAGGGGTGGATGTGATCCATCCTGCTCTGACCGATCGGGACACTGGCAAGGGGCAGTGGGGAACACCTCAGAGGACCAGAGCAGGGAGCAAAATTCATTAGCCAGCAGAGCCCAGCATGTGATGTGCCAGCATCACTGTCTTGCCTGGGACCTGCAGGGTTCTCTGGGAGATGGAGCAGTGGCTTTGGGGATGCAGGACTGCTGACCATGGGGGGATCCCAGGAGCTGTGGAGGGCTGTGGGCTGTCTGCAGGGTCTTTGCACCCTGTAGCCAGCGGCTGAGAGACTCACATGCTCCAGGTTCATTTTTAAGAGGCAGCTTGGAGGTAACTGGGTGCCAGGAGCGGGTACCCAGACCAGAGTGCCTTGTAGTCAAGGGAAGCATCGACTGCAGCGTGCTCTGGATCCCATCCCCAGGGATGATCCCACCGCACACCAGGCAGGAAGCACAGCCGGAGCCAGCCCGGCTCCCTCCGAGCCCTCTGCTCTCTGAAGTCAACTGGAAAATCAAAAGGGATGGGGTGAGAGATCAATTCATTCCTTGTGTTTGGTTAAGGCGCTCCGATTCCTGCCGAAAATGATCCCCGTCCTTCTTTGTGTATTCACTGCTTATAACTGCCGAGAGAAAACAGGATACCAAAGCTGTTCAAAGGGACAGAAGTGCCCACGTTAGGCACGGCAATTAGAAGATATTTACAGTAACTGTTTTGAGATGGGCTCGCACACTGTCCAGGAAAGCCCTGAGGATTCACATCAATTTCATGCTCTCTTATTGCTCTGAATGAGCTAAAGTCAGTATTTGCAGTTCAATTTTTCACAGATAAATTTTTCTGCTTCCTGCATCAATAGTTTCACTTTAAATACTGAAGCAGCCTCCTGCGAGGGAAGATGGACGAGTCTGGTTTTAAATGCTTTGCCCTAAGGTCACAGAGGCTGGCTGCAAGCAACTGCCTCCTCCAGGGCACAGTAAGTCAGGAGCAGAGGTGGACTGAGGGTTGGCACCCGCCCAGGGCTGGATCTGGGCAGGCAGAGCTCGGCCCCCTCGTCCTGCGTTTGGCATTACCGAGTAGCAAACGCCGGCAGCGCAGGATTTAGTGGATCGTCCGGTGGCTTTGTGAACAAATCTGTCGAGAGCTACGCTGCCTGAGCAGGGCCAGTTCTTACAGGGGGCTTGAGGGGCTCAAGAGCTCCTGGCGAAGAGCACACTCCCTCCACAGGTCTCTGCCCTGCTGCTTCTCCCACTCTGGTGGGACTGTTTCCTTCTCAATGCCCTGATCCCTCCTTTACCCCAGCCTGAAGCTGGCTACAAGGCGACCAGGAGCGAGTGAAAACCACCAGAACCAATTTACACCCACTTCCTTCATGTGTGCTGCCAGGACTCCCTCGCCCGCAGCTCCGGCTTCTCTCTCACTCCTTCAGACTCTGTTCAGCCCCTGAGGACCCCAAATATCTTGCATCCCCCAAAACACACAACGCTGTCCTCTACAAACAGCCAGACAACAGGAAGCAAATGTAAGTCACAAAGATCAGGACTTTAGCTCTTGCATCAAAAAATACCATGCAAGACATTTTCTCTGCTTCTAATGCCTAAAGTACTTGGGGCACATGAAGTTGTATGATTAGACTTTAGCAACAAAGCACAGGGATTTAAAACAAGAATAAAACCGGAAGTCGAGATGCTCAAATAATCACTTGACTCCAGCACTGACTTCAGAAAATAACCAAAATTATGGGATGTGCACGGAGAATAAAATAAAAGCCACCACAAAACTGTGCCTAGCAAGCAAAATCCTTCCTCTCTGCTTCCAGACTGTTTGGAGTATTTGCACACACGGGCAGAAGAGCTGAACCCTGTGGCTTGGCCTTGCTCAGCATCTCTGCACAGGGTTTTCTGGGGGCACTGCGCACGAGGGGGGTCGAGCTCCGCGGCTCTTTCCCCCCAAACGCTTTGCCTCTCACGCGGACGACGCTCCCCAGCGCGCTGCTCTGAACGCCGCTCACGGAGCAGGTTCACTTGATCTCCTGGGGAAAAAGCGCAAAGTCTGGAAACATAAAATCATCTGTGGGTTGAGTGGGAAAGGGAGAGGGGGAAACTGATACCCTCTTTTCAAACACCGTTACCAGCGGCTTTGATCAGCACAGAAAAGCTTCGCGAGGCTCACAGCTGTCATTTCAAATGGGTTCTCGCTTGCATTATTCTTTCCATTAGGCAGCGTTATCCTCTTTGTAGGATCTTTAGGCTTCATTTCAAAAGTATCAGAGACTCAAAACCATGAAGCAGAAGAACCTGGTAGCTTTTTTTTTTTTGAAGGCAGGCAGGCGTGGGTCCAATTTACTGGACAAAAATGCAGTCTTTAACGGTGAGCACACACAAGGGAAAGCTCCATCCCAAAACAATCCCTTTATGTTTAAAACCTTCATTTTCCAGGCCTTTATGTCTCAGACTCCCCCTTCCTTTCTATAGGAAAACAAGGATGAGAAAGAAAAAAAACCTGCCACCATTTAAAGCTTTAGATTAACAACTAAACACTTAGTATTTAGAGAAGCATGTATACCCAGAGAAACCAAACTTCATCCAGAACTGACGAAAGATTTGGATTCTACCAAATCATCCACAACTCATTATCAAGGTTTAGTAACAATTAACTCTCTGCTATTTGATGGAAGACTCTACCAACGCTCTCCCAAAGTCCGCAGGAAGCAAACAAGGAGGCAGCTACAAGCCCCACTTGAAACACCTTGTGTTTCCCACCAGTTTGTCCATGGTTTGTCTTTAAAGTGGGGGAGCAACAGCACCCAGCAGGACCCGAGCAATGCGTGGGGCAAACCTCCGTGGAAATGGAGGATTTCTTTCCTAGGCTTTTGATCAATTCTATTAACACCTCTCCAAGCCCGCTCAGAGTCCTTTATTGTGACAGCCCCATTAAGTGTTTCCCTTTGTCTTTATACGCTGTGTTACATCAAGCTTATTAAAATCTATTTCACCGGGTCAGAAAATTAGCGAACTTCAGATACAGCACATCATGCATAATGGAAACCTCATTAAGCAGCCCACTGCGTTATTCAAGGCACAGTCATCTGCTGCTTAAAATGTACGGTGCGTGGCGAGGCTCGGTGCAGTTCCCAACGTCAGGCGCCCGCAACACGCTTCACACCGGACGCCTGTTTGCAGATGGATGTTATTATGAACAAATATTTCTGCTTTAGAATTTCAACAGAACAATAAACCCCAAATATAGTTAATTTAAAACTTGGCACTTCCACTTTATGTACAGTAAACGACCCATTTTTCAGCTGTTTACCACTCTCAGGACACGGATTTTAAAATGAGAATGATGCACTTTTGCCCAGTAATTACTTTATGCATCAGTGAGACAAAGCTTTTGTTTGTCTCCAAATTATCATTCTGTGTCGTTTCAAGTGCAATAACCCTTTCCCAGTTATTTCACCACACAGAAAACTGGGAAACTTCTCAAAGGCAAATAGTTTACTCTAAGAAAGCTATTTATTTAAAAAAAAAAAGCAAACCAAAAAGCTGGTAGCCGCTTAATTTTTTTTTACTCTACTTAAACCTGTTCCTATCCTATAGCAGCTTCAAAGCACCCACTGTACTTCCCAAATGTGCCCTAGGAAAACTGTACCTCCCACCATCCAACACTCGAACTGACAATTCAGTGTGGATTCTCCCTAATTAGCAACTGGTGAAACAGAGAATTATGAGCTTTAAGGGAATGCAGCTGATGTGGATGAAAGAGAATCTCAACCAAATCGCCCCCTAACAGCCAGTAATCCTGTTCCACACCAAGCTGACCGCTCCAATGAAAGCATTTCTCATTTTAAAGCCCAAAGCCAAACGTTTACTGTCTATTTTTAACAAACAAGGTAAGTATAAATGAGACGATCTCTGCAGGGGGAGGAATACCTGCGAGCTCACCGTACCCGAGCTGTCGCGCAGCACAGACACTCTGAGTTTCAGTCACCTGCTGCTGAATGAACAAGGGCAGGTTAGATGGAACCACATTAAGGCGTATATTTAAAGTTCAGCAAAGTGGCACTGATTTGCTTCAAGCCTCATTTCAGTCGCTTCGATGGTATAAAAATGAGCTATTTGGTTAAACTGCTTGCTTAAATTTTTATGAATGATCTAAACTATCTGGATAAGTATTATTAAAAGACAGATCCGTGATGATGAACAAAGAACTCATGTCTGGAGGCTGAAGCTGGAGAAATTCAACGCAGAAAAGAGGCAAGCATGTAAAAGAGAGGATAATCAGAGGACAAGGTTATTGGAGGGCAGGAAACTCTTCACAACCTCCTGTGTCGAGGCTGGAGTGAAGAAGTCTCCGCTCTCCGAGAGACGCTGCAGCTCACTGAGTGCAGCAGCTGTCGCTGGCCGAGACGGGGAACTTCCCACTGCCGTGCTGGAGGAGCTGCCACTGGGTATTTCATAATTCATGTTACAAAAAAGGTCAGAGGAGAGGATGGTGATGCCGAGCCCAGAAACCTTCAGGGCATCTCTGCAGCAACTACGCATTGCCACTTCTGGGCAAAGGAGAACTTGGAAGCTACTGAATCATCAGCTTGAAATCCTACTGCTGAATGTGACTGAAAAACATTCACATTTGAATGCTTTTGTGCTTTAAGGAGACTAAGCTCTTCAAGCTCTCTGCAACCCCCAGCTCCCCATTTTTAGCAGCTTTTCAGTTAAGAATGGTATCTAGAGGCACAAGTGGGCCAGCTGTCGTGCTCTGGCTGACTCGGACACAGATTGCTCCTTAGGCAGGACTGGAGTTACCAGACCACGTTCTTCTTTCTATAGGGTTATCCACATTTTATTCCATACGTGTGCTTGCGTTATGGCTCTTTACTCTTGTGACTAATTGTTCTCATTACAGTTCCCAGCCGCTGCAGCTGCGGCCTGTTCGCAGCAGAACCCATCGCTCAGGAGCTCTGCTGCTGCAGGATCACCCCAAAACGCAAAGAGCTCCCGAGAGACTGGTAGGTTTGGGTTGTTTTCTTTTCCCTTTTTCTCCTCCCCATTCCTTTATAATCACTCATTTTCAGGGCAATGACCCTGGAATTTTAAAGCCTGTCTCCAACTCCACACATGGATCAGTGAGCAGCTGAGAACAGGACAGTCAGCACTGAGTTCAGTGTTCAGGGTGTTCTTAATGCTCAAGCAGTTATTAAAGGTATCGCTCCAGAAAAACCTAATCTAGGATCTGGGCAGTTTTGGTCCTCAGCCAGAGATGCTCTTTGGGAGCATCTTAAGAGCAGCCTCACTCACATGGAGGGGACAGGGCAGGCAAAGGGGGACGGGCAGCATCTCTACGGGCCACGCTTCGCTGCCATTAAAGCTGGTGGGAGCTGGACCAGCGACTCAGATCAGCGCGTTATCTCTTGAAAACATCACCTTAAAATTAATACCCAGGAGGTTATTTTAAGGAGTGGGAGAAGTGGGATGTGAAAAAGGAATTCTACTCAATTCTCTGCAACACCAAAAAAATTCAGCTCTTTTCAGAAAAAGTTGTGCCCAAGAGGCAAAGGTGCTTCAGCTCTGCTCGGACTCAGGGAACAGCTCTAGGTTCCATTTTTTTTCCAGCGTCAAAACAAAAGCTACTGTCATCTAAGCAGAACTTCCAACCTGCTGGCTGGAAATTTATGGGCCTTGCTATATTAATTTCTTAGTTTGCTGTCTTCAGTTCCAGCTGCTCCTCACTCCCGGGGTGCACCTGCAACATGAACGGTCCCCCCAGCCTGCCCGCCACCAGCAAGAGAAACCCCAAATCTTAATTTTAAACCAGGTCCGTACTACAGTCTGTCTTTCCACTGATGGAGGCTGAAACAGAGAGGTTTGAAGAGAGGTAATTAAAGTGGTTCTAGCAGATTTCCCAAGTACTTTGTAAATCATTTTACGTCATGCAGATGCAGGAATGTTTTAGGTGAAAAAAAAGCATGCAGAGCAGGGATGATTAGAGCAGATTTTAAGCAGTTAAGAAAGGGTTAGAGAAAAGAGCGAGAAACGTTTCCCAGCTTCGTTCTGCATCTCTTACTGTTACAAGGCTTAACTAACTGAACAGACAATTTAAAATACATTTTTTTTTCCTCCTGTTTTGCAGCTGCCAGCAGTTTCTCCTTCTTTCTTAAGTTTGATCGTTAAACTATCATGACCAGACAAACTTTACTCCCATCAGTAAATGTTATACAAGTCTTAAGACTCATCTAACAGTGTTTGACAGAATTTACTCTTATTAATACTAATGCTTTGTTGCTCCCTCCTGGTGAAGAAGCCAAGTGTAGGCAGCATCTCCACTTTAAAATGGCTTTACATCACCAGAGTAGGTAGTTGGGTGCTTGTGTCCATGGGAACGTGGCTCGGCGTTGTTGCAGCACCATGCACATCATGGTGGGAGCCAGACCCTGGCTGATACCAGTGGCAGAATCACAGCCCAGTCCTCCGTGGGGATCTGGTTTATGCTCCTGATGAGCTGAACGGACCAACTCCCAGACCTTGCCAGACCACACTCTGCATGGTAAAGCTGCACCTCCTGAGCGTGGCCACTGCTCTGTGCCACCGCACCTGGCTACAGAAGAAACCTTCAGCTTGGCACACGTTGAAGCTACGAGAACACTCTTCCTCCCCTTCCCACTGCACTCCCCTGACGAGGTTACGAACAAGAGCGAGACAGACCTGCAGGAACAACGTCACTTGCAGCCTCCTAATATTGCTGGGTGTCCTGAAGAACAGACCACAGGAACTTCCTTACCTCATCTCCTTCTCTCAGACACTAGGAAAGAGAGGCCTTAAGCATGTCATTATTATAATAATTACCCTTCTCTTTGGTACCAGCTCCTTTTCCTGACCCAGAAAACAACCATCAGACCCTACAAGGCAAGCATCACAAATAACTTTTACACAAGAATACCTTCCTGCCCAGCACTGGCGGTCAACAAGTGGATGGTTTGTGACTGGCATGAGGAAAGAAACAACTTTAAGCCCCATAGGTTAACAGAAAGTTGCTTTTAAATGCTCTCATAATGAAGAAAAACATCACTTTAGACTTTGAACTAATCTCACGTTGCATTTTCACAGCAGCAGGCACTGCAGGAGCGTGACCCACTGGGCTTTGCGGACTGTGGAGTGCTGTTATCAACAAGCAAGTGTATTTCCCTGAGCTCTGCAAAGTTTGTGAAAATATTTGTTTTTCCCACCTCTCCCCATATACACAGTTTTTAATAAGCTTTAACAAACATGCAAGCAAACAAACCCTTAATTAAAAAAAAAAAAAGAAATTCCTCAGCTGAAGGTTTCCAAGTAACTTTGACAGCCCTCAAACATCCAGGTAATGATGGGACAAAGTGTAACTGAGACAAACACGGTGACAGCAACGTCCACGCCCCGCGGGCACGGCCAGTGAGCCCCATCCTGCACCAAGAGCACCGGCTGCACCCCAGCCGGGACCTCCTCACCTCCACAACGTGACCTGAGCTTCCCTTCTGTTCCCACACAGCAGAAACCAGAGTCCTGCACCTCAGTGCTGCAGAGTTTGCAACCAGGGTTTCTAAAACGCTCATGGCTTCGGGGCTGCACCCACCACGGTGGGGGAAGAACCAGGCTGCTGGGAACCCTGCAACTTTACACGGAGTCACTCGTCTCCCCCAGCTACCAGAGCATTGTTGTCTTTTCTGGCTTTAATTTTTGCTGTACACACACCTCGTATGTAACCGTTCATCTGCAGATTCTTCAAACACTGGGTCACACACTCTTGAGTGATGGTTGTTTTATTCTTTTATTAAGTTGTCATTGGTACTGGTTATTTGGTGCTTCCAAACCAAAAATATTAAAACTGCAAGCTAAGAGAGCAGCAACACAGCACATCCGTTGTAAACAATTTATTATTATTTTCTACCTCAGTTACTTACAGGAAAAAGTCATAAAAAAAAAAGAAAAAAAAAAAAAGGAAAAAAAAAAGAAAAAAAGAAAAGCACAGATGGACTATTTACAAAAAATGAGAAAATTCACAATAGCCGAAATGTTTGCAAATCATGCACACTAAGACAAGTTCACAAAAGCAAAGCAATTCATAGCAAAAAAACCCAAACAAAATAATAAGAAGCCATACAGATTAAAAAAAAGCTATCGCCTGCAGAAAAGTAAAAAGAAAACTAACCAATTATTACATCAAGCATCTTTAATGAAATGAACAGCATAGCCGTGTATCGTAGAGCCTTTGACACTGACATTTTAAACAAGTGGATTAACAAACATTAAAATGCATTACAGTTCTACTGTAAGCATGCAGTTTACTTCTCACAAACTTATACGGGTAGAAACACTTAAAGAAGAGGAGAATTTAAATAGGATTTGTGTTTTCCACCCAAAAAGTCCAAAATCTGGTCTTGTTAGAAATCAATCCAATGGATGGAGGCATCACCAGGCAGGCTCGCGGCTCTCCTGCGGCCGGGGTGGAGATTAGAGGAGCGATGCAGCTTAAGCAAGCAGGGGAAAGCTCGGCCCTCTGGCCACAATTTGCGTCACTTGCCCGTGATTTGCAAGCAAAGTCTGGAAGCAGAAGCGATTGCCCAGAGCAGGTGAGAGCATCGCCGGCGGCGAGGCTGGGGGGGCGTTAGCGGCCGGGGCAGGGATCGCCGCAGAGGGGTCCGAGCCCTTCCTTTGGTGGCTCCCAGCCAAGGCCCCCACGGGATTTTGGCAGCTCGGGGAAGAGCCGCCAGCCCAAGGTGAGCGGGACAGAAGGAGACGTGCCCGGGTCTGCTGCAGCCACGGCCGCCAGCGCCACAGGGCACTCGCTTCTGGTAATTAAACGCTGCGCTGGTAACGACCCTTGGGACAGGAGACACGGGTCTCACCCCACCCTCGCTATGATCTGTGCTACTGCTGAACTATGGTAAAAAGCACCAATCTCTCTCTTTGGGGCTACTCCTGAGACCCAATCATCCTTTTTGCTTCCTTGATAAAATCAGTTCTAAGAAGTTTGTGAGAAGTCATGCCTTCGTAACGCCCCTATCCCCAATCCTTGTGAGTTACATTCCAAGTGGGCATTAAAAAACTCATAACAAAGCAGAGGAAAAAAAAAAAGAAAACATAAAAAAATAAAATAAAATAAAAAGCAAACTCAAAGCAGTGAGGATATGGAGCTTTTAAAAAAAAATAAAAAATAAAATAAAAAGTCCAGTCAATCAAACCAGCCAGTAAGAGCAGCAATTTTTCAGTGGACATTGATATTAAACATGGACCACCCAGGCTTTTTCTGTCTCTCTCTCTCTCATTAGCACTGTAGTAAACCCCGATTAATTTGTTATGCATCTTTAAGAACTAGTTGATAAAAATTATGTCTTGTGAAATCGGCAAATAGTCTGCAAAGTGAAATAAGAACAGAAATTAATAGATTAAACTGAAAAGATAAGTCCCAGAAATTAAAAAAAAAAAAAAAAAAAGACACAGAAAGGGAGTGATTGCAATTAAAAAAAAAAAGTCTATGTACTGAGTTACAAAGGCCTAGAGGAAAAAAAATAATGTGATGGGAGAAGATAGAGCAGTCGCCAAAGTGATTGCGTGTGTCTCACCCGCGGAGCAAGGGGACATCCCCATGCTGGCAGCAACAGCGGAGGATGCGGGAGAGCGCGCCCTGGTATGGGGATGGAGATGGACACGGGGGGATGGTGACATTTGTACCCTCTCTTCCCTTGGACAGCAGCAAATACCAACAGGACTGTTCAATTAAGTGGGCATTCTTAATTAAATTTAATTTTTAAAAAGTAAACAGGTAACGTAACGTGAGGAGGAAGCGGAATAACGCCCGCGGGCAGGTTGGTGACCCGGTGTGATGGTGACTGCCCACAGCCCAGCCCTGCAGTGACACCCTCCCTGACAGGCTGCCCTGCTGCAGCACAGGCACCAGGGCTTCACGACACAACTGCACTGCAGTAAAAAGCATGGCCAGGTCTCCTCCCCAGCGAACCCCAGGAATACAGCCGTGCACTTGTATGTATTCCATCCCTACGGGCACTTATACATCGGTGCGGTTGCAAGGCCACCGCTGCCCAGGTCCCATGCAGGGGAGAGGTACTGAGCTCTCGGGCAAGCTCCTGCAGAAACAGCCAAGCGTTTTCCTTTTTGAACCATGGCACTGAGATTTTGGGCACAACAGCTTCTGAAAACAGCAGGTTTCCCATTTGCCCCCACTGGGTCTGCACGTGCTCCCATCTCACACTCCCAAAGCCACAGTGGTACCACGGGCACTGCTCCAAGCGTCAAAACCCACCAAGGGAAGGGCTGGGGGCTCGGGGTTCACAGGCACAAGTGGCAGAAGCGAGCAGCAGATGCTGGCAAATCCCCATCCTCAACTCCCGACCTGCTCCCTCGCCCCCTGAGCGGTGCTCTCAGAGTACAGGGCTCTCTGCCCCTGAACTCCAGTGAGGGGGATGCCCCATCCTGCTGATGGGCATCGAGCCCCTCACACCATGCCTCCCAGCAGGGAAGGCTCCTGTGCCCCACGCTGCTCTGACGGGTTGTGTTTATAGATACCCAAGTCGTCTGACAAAAACCACCCAGCAACTCTGTGAATGGTTCTGATTGATGTTGAGGAATAAATGATCTGAGTGGGAGTGGAGCAAACCCCATGGGCAGAGCCTTAGGGCAGGGAAATCCAAACTGAGCATCTTCCCTTGGCTGCCCTGCTCCCGGAGGCACAGCGGGTGCCTGCAGGCAGCTACACTCGCTTTTTAGTGCTGACAACCCACTTTGGTTTTCTTCTGCATACTCAGTCTCTGCAAGAGCCTGAAAATAACTCACAAATAACTGGAAGGCCTGTTTTGAGAAACCAGGCCTTTAATAAAAATTTTATATAATGAGGTCTAGAGTCAAACGGTACCTGTGCTGTCAGCTGGCAGACACGTTCATTTTAGACGTGTTTGTAATTAAAGTCATCTAAGCTCTGCCAATTTTCATCGTTTAACTTATCAACGGTGCCTCTCATTTAGCTGTCACACGAGTCACCTGGTACAGGAACCGGGAGGACCTGGGAGGGCAGCGTGAGACAACGCGAATGCCTCCTGAAGCCCCCTCTTTGTATTCACTCCCACCTGCCTGGACCTGTGCCCACGGGCTCCGGCGGAGCAGCTGGGCCGGCGGTGATGCCACCCCCAGGGGCAGCTGCCGCGTCACCGCCAGCAGCCGCGTCACCACCGCTGCCGACCCTCCCTGCCCGGCACGTCATGTCACGTCACTTCACGTCACCCCTGCGGCTCCGCTCTCAGCCCTGACGCCCCGGTTGTGTCAGACCCGGCTCAGTTTGGGAGGGTGTAGCACAGGTGGGAAAGAGGCAGAGGGGCATAAGAAGAGCCCCAGCATTTGGGAATTGAAATTGGAGAAAAAACCCAAGCCCGTAACAGCACCGTCTCCTTTACTGTTACCAGTCCTGCAAGAACCAGCTGCATAGAAACTACCGTCCTAAGGACGTTGTTGGTCTTAGGGATGTGAATACAACGTATGCTCCCCACGCACCGCTTCACCCTAACGACCCCGTGCCCGGTACGAGGCTGTATCTTCACCCGCTGTGCCGCGGGCAGAGCCGAGCACCCCCCGCATCCCCCCCACGCTGAAGGACCTTCCCATGAGGCTCTTCGGGGGGTTTTGGCACGGTGCAGCTGCCCAGAGCCGGTCCCACTGCCACAGCAGTTGGCAGCCAAGGGAATGGGGGACACCGAACCGAAACCAAACCGAACCGTTGACACACGGCTAGAAATGACTCCTATGAGGCCACCAGAAATACCGACACAGGACGCAGGAAGGTTGGACTTTTCACTCTGAAACTGCGCTTGCGATGAATACACACTTACCGCAGGACAGGGTGGGAAGGTGTGTGCGAGGCTGTGTGCGTGCTTGTGTCTGTGTGTATCTCTGTAGTATATATGAAAGGAAAAACCCATCAAAAGGAGGGTAATAGCTCTTAAATGATCTCTGTCACTTTATGCTTTAATTGAAGAAGTTTGTTTTCAAATAACCAGTACCAATTTACACATTAGTAAAAACGTATTTGAAATATGTATCTGTAAGTATCTACTTTAAAATAGTAAAAAAAAATTAAATTAATAATCTGTTGTTGTGTGAGAAGCTCCCTGCAGACTTGCCTGTCTCAGCTTGCAGCTATGGATTTAAAAAAAAAGAAAAAAAGGGAAAAAAAAAAACCCATAAAGAAGGAAAGAGTAGGGGGGGAAAGTAAATCTGCACATGAAATGTACGTACCTGGGAACTGATAGCTGTAACTTGGGGCAAATCCAGGATATCCTCGGCCATACGTTGCAACAAAATTCGGGTAACCTTGATCACAGAAATGTGAAAAGAAAAAAGAGAGAGAAAGAGAAAGAGAAGATTGAAGATTAATACAGGCATTTTTTTTTTTAAATACAATGCAAAATGACAGAGAGGGTGGGTGAGACTTGATTTTACAGAGATTAAAATCCAAGATCTATTCTGCTTGCAGAAAGGTTTCATTAGTATCTTGGATAGAAACGTCTCGAGCCGGTCGGCTCCCCGCTCGCCGCCCGGCTGGGTGCGGGAGCCCTGTCACTCTGGTAATTAACATGCACTTTGGTGTCTGAAGTCCAAGGATTGCACACACTTGTTAGGCTGGAAGAGTAAATGCCAAATGCTAAGGCTAAACACATAACACAGGTTTGCTCTGACATTTGGAGAGCTTACAATGAATGTACTTTGCTTCAGAGCTATTGACAGTTGGAGATTAAGGTAGTAGTAATTCTTTATCCCGAGAGTGTGAAGGACAACAGTTAACACATCAAAGAGTTAGAGGCAGCAGCAGCAATGAGCCAAAGAGTCAAAGAGCTTTTAATTTTTCTGGAAAGTAAAACCCAGCTACGAGAACCGCTTCCTACAGCAGTTTCCGAGACCTGCGCAGAAATGCAGCCGACCTCCGGCAGCTTTTGAAGTTTGCTTATGAGGAAAACACCACCTGAGATCCCTTTGTTAATAAAGATGCCCAAGTAACTGCACTAAACACCAGCTCTGCCCACTGCCCCTTGACCAGAGTCTGGCCCCATCCTCTCACCCCCCTAAAGGGAGGCTCTTGCTCAGCATTGCTCAGCTCCCTCCCCTCTCAGGCTGCTCTTCTGCAGCTGAACAGCCCCAGGGCTCTCAGCCTTTCCTCGTATGTGCTGGAGGTCACACTGGTTCCTAAATGTGTGTGGGCCAGCAGCTGCCAAGAGGTCACACACTGTGTCCCCACCGTGTTTTAACTCTCCAGCCCTCACGCCATCCTGTCTGGTCCCAGCACAGCCGTGTGCTGTCACCAGTACAGCCAAAGCCACAACCTGTCCTGTACGCTCAGGAGATTTCCCAAGACTGTCACCTCGCTTCCACTCCTCAGCATTTCCTCACTCAGTTTTCCTATAAGCAGGAACTGCCCTTTGCAATTCCAGTGCCACAAATGCTGTGAAACATTCCCACTGGCTGCCAGTGTCAGCCCAGACTCCTTCAGTCTCCGGGAAAGGTCTCTCCACCCCAAGGAACCATCACGAGAAGTCTGCTTTTACTTCACCTGAAGTCAGAGGAAATCTCAGCAGCGGTGACAACAGCAGCCGGGCCGGGCCCTGACAGCATCTTCCGCAGCCAAACAGCTCTTCTGGGGGTCTCCTATCACTGCTTTTATTTATTCTTACATTCTTATCTTTTATATATTTTATAATACTCGTACATCGTGCAGCGACTTTTCCGCTGCAGCAAGCCCCTCTGCTCCTGACTGGATTTGTATACGCGTATGACGTACTATTAATCACAATCTACAACTGGAAGATAACAACGCTTGGACGAATTCTGATGATGGGATTAAGCAGTGCCAGGGGAAAGCAGCCCTGCGAGCCCCGGGCAGCACACTGTGGCTTTCAGCGCTGTGTACACACCGCTTAGCCCTCTTGTATTTATTTCACAGCTCAACAGCTGGATTCCCTTAGAAATTAATCACCTCTGTCATTAAATCAGATCTTTCAGAGTTAAGCTTTACCACCCCTCCCCCCCCCCCCTTTTTTTTTTAACAACAATATTGATAAATGGATTGTTTGCTAAGTAAGCAGTGCCATTAACACCGCTGCGAGCTCCGCTGTGAAAAATTGCCCTGCGGCGTCTGACCGCAGCCCTGCTCCTCGCCAAGGGGAGAAACTGAAGTTTTACTCTGATTCAAATGACTCTGAAACAGATCCATCAGCTTGTGGCTGTCGGGGACCAGCCTGGCCTGGCGCTGGATGGCAGCTGCCCACGTGGCCGTGGTGGTTTTGGAGCGGTGCAGGATGTCACCTCCTGTCCCCTGCCCTAGGACGGGTCTGCGAGGCCAGGGACGCTCCTGGTCCCCATGGCTTTGCCTCTAAAGGCAGCGGCAGCCCCGCTCTCCTGGGCCAAACCCGGCGGTGCCTGACGGCAGCGGTTGGAGCTGCCCGGGGGGCTCTCGCCTGCATCGCCGGCGCTCAACGCTCTCCAGGTCAGGCAGATGAAATCATAAATTTATAATACAACATTACTTCAATTTTCCTCTTCATTTACTGCTGCAGTGCCCGGCTCTGCTCTAACGAGTCAAAACCCGACGCGCGCAGGGGAAATTGCCTGGCTGAATATCAATAGCGCATTAACACCGTGCCCATGTGGATGCTTCATCAAGCCAAATTATGGCCACGCTGACGTACCCACCATTCCCATTAGATGCCATTCTCACCCTGCATTGGGCACCAAACAGTTTATTTGCTTGGGCAGCCCTGGGGAATGATCAGTCCCTCTAATCAACCCTTGGGGCTCAACCAAAAATCCCCGTTTTGCCTGGATTACCTCCTCTGGAGCGAGACAGACCCTCCTGTCCATGGAAGCAGAACTCAAACCAACCACCAAAACTGCTTCCATACCACTGCTTCCACCCAGCTCCTGCCTCTGACACCAAGGGCAGCAGGTCTGATGCACTCTCCCCGCAGGCTGGGTGAACTTCATTTCGCAGCGGGCCAGATCCTGCCCTCCGCTGGATGCTCTCCAGGCAGTGCTGGCATGTGAGATGACAGCGATGGCTGCTGGAAGCACCATGCTGCCCACCTCAGGGTCACACTGCTGGTGGAGGCAACACCCAAAGTGATCACAGGGCTGTTCTCACCACAGCGTGAGCAACTGCTGGGTGCAGGGATGGCAAACGCTCTGCTCCCAGGATGAAACCAACTGCAAACAGGTAACACCGACCTTCTACTGACTGCGTACTTGAGGGCATCGCGGCATTCCTGGCACTAAAGCCCATCCTGGTGGGCCCGTGGTAAAGCCCAAGCGCTGCAGGCCTTCTGCAAAAGGGGAAACTGGGCAAAGGGCCCCACCTTCCACTTTGCACAGAGGATCTGCGGCCCTGGAGACTGAGCAGCTGGCCACAGGGCATGCACAAGGTCACTGGAAAGGCAGGAGACCAAGGTGGACTCCCACCTCCCCGCCATCCCACCAGCATCTCCAGATGAGAAATGGCTTCTCTGCTCCAAGCGGGGAAGTGTCCACAGCCCCTGAACCAGGCTATGGAAACGTCTCTTCATTTTTAAATTGGGTGATCTGAGATGGACAATGGTTCATCTGTGGGAGCACTGAGCACACTGGGGCCTGGGGACCTCCGCTTTCAAAATGAATTCAAATGTTCCAGCAAATGCAATAGAACTGTTGTCTGCCAGTGTCACTCACAGCAAGGACCACCAGGCCCTTTGCAAGGGAAGGCACGGTCCTGCCAAAGCAGAGCCCCGGGCTGCAGCAAGAATGCTCAGGGTCTTCCTCAAAAGAAATGCGCTGTGACCTTGACACAGGCACCTGTGCCACGAGGGAATGCAAACCCCAAATCATCTCCTGCAGACACAGGGGGTGCTCACGCACTAGTGAGCAGCTGCAGGGAAGAAATTTATCTGCCATGGAAGCTACTCGCTTGGTCCAGCAAAGCTGACCCGTCTCCTGCCTCAAGGGCACTGCCACAGCCAAGCTGGCTGCTGCGGGTTCCGGAAGGTTGTGCCGGCCTCCCAGGAAGCCTGTGGTGACAAAGGGCTCCCCTTCCCGAATCTTGCCTTGGAGGCAGCTGCTACTCTATTAAATAGGGTCTGATGGAGAAAAGAAATGACTTTCTTTGAAGGGCATGAGCTTCTTTATGCCCGAGTTCAGCCCACCTCGCAGGACAGCGGAGCCCCGCTCCGCCTCAGGCGGCGACAGGCACAGCTTGGGAGAGACCTGCTCAGATCCCACGTTCCTACCAGACGTGGTTACCCAGTCTGGAGCTGTCAGCGTTACGGACTGAGCGCTCCTGTCTCTGGAGTGGTTTGCAAGTTAAAAGGAGCCCACATTTAATATTAAACACCAGCAAGTTTAAGATGTCCATCGCCAGAAGGAATGAGTGCTGCAGGGCCACGGCTCGGACCAAGGGGAGCAGCAGCCACCTCCAGCACCAACAGCAGCTGTCATGTCCCATCTGAAGATGGGGAGACAGAGACAGCCTCCTAGTAAGTTGCTCCTTGGTTCCTTTCTTCTTTTCTGAGTTTTCAGGTACGGACGGGAGTGGAGGACAGCGCAGTGACACCCACACGCCTGTGGGTGGTGGGGCTTCTGGTCTGCAGGCCAGGACCAGGAAACAGAGGTTGAGGCTCCTGGGTGCGTGGCAAGCTTTCCAGCCATCCCACTCGGCTACAGATGTGCGTGTTGCCTGCTAGGGGGGACACGGTGCCTGGTCAGGAGCATCCATGGGGCTGGGGAGCAGCTCTTCCTACCGGCTGGGCTGCCAGGCAGAGAGAGATGGCTGGAACTGAACCCACTCCAGCCTGCTCTTTATGCAGAGTGGCTAATTAACGTTCCTGATCTCCCCTGAGACTTCGCATGTCCCATCAGCAGACTGAGCCCGAGACAGCCCAGAAGCAGTCCTGGCAAAAGGCTCAGCCTGCCTGTGCTCTCGGAGTCAAAAAATCCTTTCAGAAGAACACTTTAATTTTGTTCCAATCAACCAAATCAGCAGAGAAGCGGCTGCCTACGCACCTTTAGACCCCGGCTGCGGCAGGCTCCTTGGGGAGGCTGTGATTAATGAAAAAGACCAACTTCCTTAATAGCTTTGGAGGGAGTCGCTCCCCGCTCTTTCCTTTGGGTTGTCTCCTGCGTTCGTTCCTCTGATTTCCTTCTCTGCCCATGAATGGCATCTGGAAAAGGTGACCTTGAACAAGGACTTCTGGAAACAGGTATAAAAATCCTTCAAGAGCAGCCCCAGTCGCTCCATTTCAGCCCAGTTAGACATCTAAAAGGAGGAACAGGGCAGGGCTGACACCAGCCTCCTGGGATCTCAGCAAAACGCTTGGCTCCTGCAGATGCTGCCTCCGGCGGAACGTTACTTTGTGCACCACATCGTTTGATGGGTTAATTACGCCCGTGTCCCCGCGGGGATGGGGCCCCATGGCCTGGGAAGGAGAGATTCAGGCTCCCTGCCGAGGCACTGCCCATCAGCTCCCCTGAAGCCAACTGTCACAGGCAGCCTTTGAAAGCAGGGATTGGCAGCGGCCAGCCAGCCTTGCTCTCCTGTGTTGCAATTTCCTTGTTTAGCACTTAATTATTTAACGCGGTGCCACTGTAGCAAGCAGGAACTTGGAAGATGAAAAAAACAGCTAGAGCAGATAATGAAGCATCTGGCCTTCAACACAAATCAATCATTACTTCTGAGCAAGTCACCCTGATTTGAAATTTAATAAGAGCATGTTGTGAGACCGGCCGGAGCAGAGCTGGTCAGGGTGACCTGACCCAGCCCATCGCAGCAGGACAGGGATTTGCCAACAGGCACCCGCATCACATGCTCTGCTCTGTGCAGATGCAGATCCGCTTCCTGAGGGCTTCTTCCCTTACTTCTGATGGCTTGAAATGATCTTTTTCCAGAGAGGGAGCCCCGGTGGGAATGACTCACGCTGCACACAAGGGCCGAGTTTTCCCTGCAGGTCACTTGGGTGGCCCCCGGCTCCTTTCGCTCCTTGCCCGGCTGCAAGGAGAGGGGTTGAGGGAACTCTGCCCATGGTGAGCAAAAGAGGGATGCTGCCCTGGGTCTTTTTGCCCAGCCCAGGGTGACCTGGGCTGGCTCCTCCAGCAACCAGGTGGGACCGGCCAGCAAAGGCACCACCTCCACCACCCCAAACCTCAGGCACCGCAAGCAGAAAAGAAAGAGAAACAACAGAAACAAAGCACAAATGCTCCAGCACACTGGGAACACACAGGTAACGAAATCACAGACTGCCTAGAACAAGATAAATATTTTAACCATAAAATGTAATTTCCAAACACTATGGGGCAGGGTGGCAGTGGAGTGTGGGGACAGAAAAATAGATGATTGTCTGAAATAACCCAATTACACACCCCAGAAATGGATCGTTCCAGCCACACGAACAGAACTACTATTAATTCTGAGATAAAGCAAACATGGCAGGAAAGTTTTCCCTATCAAATCAAGCGGTGCCTGAAGTCAGACAGCGCAGCTGAACAGGCTGGTATTCAAAGGAACCGAGTCCTCTGACCTGACTCTCACTGCAGGAGCCTTGGGGTTCTCCAGGATCTCAGCCAGCCCACGGACCTGCTTGGCAGAGCTCGGGACAACCGAGCACCAGCTTGCAAGGCTGTTTTTTGTGCTCAGTTTTTGGGATCATCTAAACCCAGGACAGAAAACCCGAAGCATCCTGGAGAGGGCACGTACCGGGGACACTAGCCTGGGAAAGGCTCTTTTCTGCCTGGGAACACCTCTTGTTCATACATGTTTTGGGGACACAGCAGGTGACAACTGAGGGAGAGTCTGGGGATATAAAGGGAGCAGGAAGTTGAAAATATATAGGATTTTACAGAAATACGTTGGCCATGGGTTAGCAGCATTTTGGCTTAGTAAATCTGAGGACAGAGCATCAAGAAGTTGTCACATTGTACAGAAAGAACAACTATCTAGGCAGAAACAAATGAGAACCAATTAAAACTAAATAGACCTCATGCACAAATAGAAATTTGCCATTAAATATCATTTATCCCATTTAATGAGTATTTTCTGGACACAATACTCTGGACTGAAACACCGTTCCATCTCCTTGAAACTTGTAATTATTGTTGCGACCTGTACTGTTACACATCTCCCTGCTTTCTCCAGCTTGCACGCCATTTAAGAACCGGCAAGATTTTCAATTATCTATGCTGAACTGTCAAAGATACCTTTAAAAGAAGGGGAATAATGTGCGACTCAATTCCTCTAAAAAAGGGGGAGAGATCATTTTTAGTCAGAACGAACACACTGCATCTTTCATCATTCTATTTTTGCGAGTAAGAGTAAAACAGGCTATTTAAAACATCCATTTAAATGCAAATTTTTATATTCCAGGAACATGGAGGGGGGGGGGAGCACGGGGGGCGTGTGGGGAGGGAGTTAATCATTTCCCACAGACAGGATTGTTTTCCCCACTCCACCCCTGATAAAGTTTTAGAGTTGCACCCACGCAGGTGCAGGGATTTGCTCACCCCTACGGCGTAAGCGTTCAGAAATCAGGGAGACGAGACAGGAGCCGCCGGCTCCGGGAGACGTGTGGTGGCTACAGCACTTACCCAACATTCCCATCCCTAGCATAAAAGCGTCCATGGTATACGGTAATCCACGTGCCCTTCCTCTCGTCCCTGGTGGAAACATCACTTCTTTAGGTTGTGCTTTCTTACATTCTACCTATTGAGCAGAAACATGTACAAATGAGATGCAAATGAATTCCATGTAAATGTCAAATGCAGAACTGATCTACTTAAGGGGGGGAGCTTTATTTTTAGCACTGGCCTCCCCACACCTCCTCCCCCTCTAAGGTGAACTTTCAGAATCACGTAAACGGATTTAGAAGAGCAAACGCGTCCGTCTCTTTAAACACACAGAGCAAACCCCGCTGGAAAGATGAGAGAAATGCTGATTTAAGAAGTTGCCGTGTTCCTGAAAGGAAAACCTGGGCTGCGTTCCCTCTCGATGGTACTCGCGGGCGTGGAATGAATGGAGGGAGGTCTCCAGCACAGCTCTATTGCAATCGATAACAGAAAATGACTCTCAGTGATCATTACAAAAAGCTCCTTTTAAAATAGGAATAAAGAATCAATATTTCTACCCAGCAGAAAATTTCTGCAAACCCTATTAACAAATGATCTGCATTCTTTCACTTCCAGTTACTCCTGCTGCCTTTTGAAGCTGCTGAATGACGTCCGAACCACACCGCGGGGAGCAGCCAAGGTCCTGTGAGAGGCGGTGACCCAGCCCAGCCGGCAGCAGGACCCCGGGGCCCCGGCCACGCCGCCGCGTGCTGGTTCCCAGCCTATTCTGGGATGGGAAAAGGGAGAAATAAAGCGCTCCCCTGTGTCCTCCAGCTGCCAACCTGCCCCCCCCTCCACCAGACTGCCCATGCACTCCCCTTGGCACTGGTCCCACGGCCGTGCCAGTAAGATGATGTGGAGCTAACTGGAGTTAACTCAGTTCTATGGCTCTACACTTTAGTCCATGCTCTGAGCAAGGGGAAAATGTGCAGACACGTGGTGTAGCCCTGCACCGGGAAGCCCCGAGCCAACATCTGCCCCACCTGTATGGTTTGAACCATGAGAATTGCTGGTCTAAGGGTAAAGGTCTCGAGCTGAATCCAGAGGGTCGACCTTCATGCCTCTAACTCTGTCCTTCAAGCAGTGCCTTGATCCTCTTTGTGCATTTACACCCCCAGGGTGGGAGCAGCGGTGCCACAAGCCAGGGCGGTGCTCCCGGCAGACGCGGTGGCACGGCCACGTGCAGCCCCGCTGTCCCCAGCCCTCCCATCCTGGCCGCGGCACCATCCGCAGGCGCGCAGGGGCTTGGGAATGGGGCTGCTTGTCCTGCAGGGCTGGCTCCAAGCAGGGTTGTGTCTCCTGCATCCCTTCCATCGCTCGCCCAGCAGGCAAAGGTGGGTGTGCGCAGGCAGGCAGCTACCCCAGGGAAACCCGGGGCTGTAGGATAACGGGGCTAACTGTCTCGGTGCCTAACAGCCCGATCGGTGACTGTGTATTCATTGTCTTATGAAAACGAACCGCCTGTTCCTAGGCAACCCCATCAGTGAAAATTTCAGGTTTATACAATTTTCATTTAGGTAACATAAAGGTTAACTGACTGTAATGGGAGTATTTTAAACAAAACCACCTACTCCTCCCCATTCTGCTGCAAACCTCTGCAGACCGTATTTACTTCGCTTGGCTGTGACGCTTCCCAAAGCTACGATGCTCAGACCCTGCCAACGCTGTCAAAACACAGGCTTCTTGCAAGCAAGCTGCCCCAACCCGCTCGAGTCTGGAGCGAATTCTTCGAGTTCATCTTTTGCTACTTTTCTGATTAGATGCTTTTGGGTCCTTGCAGGAGGCAGCGGGAGAAGGGCAGAGAGGGGCTGGGGACGGCTGGAGCCGTGGGGAGGCGTGTGCACAGCCCAGATGCAAGGGACACAGGGAAAACAGGTGAGCAGAAGGAGCAGGAGTGGTGCTGAAGACACCCACTCTCCAGACATCCCGAAAAACTCTGGCACAGCCACAACATGGCCAGCAATTCCCCCCTCCCTCCATCTCCTCTTGAGGGCTGTCAGGGCAGCAAGTCCTCCAGGAGAGAAACATCCTGCTCTCTGGACAGAAATATCCCACTGAGAGCTGTGGCAAGGACTGGCGTGTCCTCCAGCCAGGGCCACCAACCTCCACCCACCCTGGGCCCTGCACACCCGCAGAGACTCCCACGGGCATGTGGAGGTGAAGACACGCTACTGAGTACGTGATGGAGGCTCCACGGGGTTCCTGGGCCCTGATATTAAGACAAAAAGAAGAAGAAAATGAAATGGAAAACTTTCCATCCATGGATCTGCTGAGCAGCCGCTTGCACGCGGCGGTGCCGCTGTCAGAGCGGGGTTGGGGACAAGGTTGGTGCAGGATACGTTTGCCTGGTGCCCTGCCCCATCACTGCCCCTTGGGGACGAAGCCTTCGGAGATTCCCAAGGACTCTTATGAAGCCCTGATGATGGGTTTCAGCCTCACTGGGCTGTATTCCCCACCCCCCAGAAACCTCAGTGCCCCTAGAAAGCCCCACAGCCCAAAGCCAGCAGCCTGTAGCTACCTCCCTTCTCCACCAACCGTCCCCGAGAGCCCGGGGACACAGTGAGCTCCCAACAGTGAGCACCAGCCTCCCCCCCGACCCTGCACAGCAGCTCTGCAGTATTCTCTGAAAGTGCCCTTTGCTTATTTTTAATCAGAGGGGCATTTAATGGGAGTGCACTGATCTACTTTCTGCAGCCGAACGACCCGGGGGGAGCACCACAACCGTGGCATTTCATTTCACAACCACGTTTTCTTGGCTTCACCACCACTCCGAGTGTCGCGGGGGCATCGGTTGCACCTCGCGCTGCAAACAGTCAGGATGATAAAAACAATCTAGCCTGGCTCGACGGACAATTAACAGGAAAATGAAGTTTGGATTAGCACCGTTAGAAACAATAACCCGGTAATTAGCTTTTGCAACCACAAAACAGCCTACCGCTGCTCGCTGGAAGACGAGCGTAATTTATGATTTTCACAGCACACAAGGATATGAAGGGAATGGCAGCGAGCTGCAAAGAAGTCTTAACTGGGATTTAAAGGGAAAGAAAAAGTCACCAATAGAAAAATAATTCCTAAAGCTTTGTAAGCAAATATACCCCATATTGAGGGTAAAAATATTCTGCTACCCAGCAGAGAGCCTTTCACCCAAGAAGGGGTGACACGCAGGATACGGGACCAGAAGCCCCGGCCCTGCTCTGCAATCCCTCAGGAAGGGGCTGTGACCCCAGCCCCAGCAGCACGCTTTGGGTGGACCTTCACACTCCCCATTCAGCAGCATCAGGCCCTGAGGTGCTCTGCAGGAGCTGCCCACGCGCCATCCCACTGGCAAGCAGGGAAAATGCAGGTGCAGGAGGCGAAGCACCACATTAGTGGACCACTGGTGGGCTTGGATGGTGCCTCCTCACCATGGGATGCAGGGGCCCAGCTGCTTTCCTGCAAGAAGCCAGCCCTCTCCTCCTTGGGGAGCAGGATGGAGATGGCCAGAACCATCCTCACAGCCACAGTCACCATGAGGGTAAAACCCTGGAGGCAGCAGGGATGCGACGTGTGCTGGCAAAGCAGGATGTGCACCAGGGCTTCTCCAAGAGGGAATGTACCTGGATTTACGAGTCAGTGCTCAGCTCTGCACTGAATCGCCCCCAGGAGCCCGCCCAATGCAAGCGCTTTGTACATAAATCTGGATCTCGCACAAACTCTCAGTTCAGCATTTCTGTACATCTTAATAATTTCCAGATTTTTTCCACCTCCCCTGTATGAGGGATGTGCTTCACTTTCAGAAGAAACAAAGAAAGTTTTAACTCTAAGGCAAAAAAAAAAAAAAGAAGAAAAAAAAAGGGCAAGGAAACTAAAAATCACTATTTTTGTTTAGTCTAGTTCGCAGAATTCACATTACACTGGGGTACTCTTGGGTCAAGCTGAGCACTCAAAGCCACGAGAACCCAGAACGGCTGAGATGGGGAGTGAAAAGCCTCTTATACCCAGCGCCACAAACCGGGCTGTCAGCTCCTCAGCACCAGGATGTCTCAAAAACCCCAGGGCTGACAGCTTCCCAGGGAAACCGGGGCTATGTCGGGGAGAGCAGAATGCGCACGTATTCACAATGCACAAACCCCGCTTTACCACCCAAAGACAAGGCGACTTTGTCTCGCTGGCAGCGAGCGATTTGCAGCTAGCTGAGACTCGATTTCCTCGGGGACGCCGTGTCGTCCACAGCACGGAGCCAAAACTATCGCTCCTCTAACAGAGAAACCTGTGTTCCCCCAGCCCTGCCACCATGGCTGGAGAAAGGTTAGAACCATGTGTAAAAAAATGCACTGGATGATTGACAAAGGTGGAGTGGGGACAATGGGATGTCGTGTCTTTGGACCATAAGAGAAGGCGGCAGCTACAGGTGAGCAGAAATGTCTGCCAGAGTTTCTTGTGATTCACCGATTCAATTTGTCCCCAAAATACCTGGTAACACCCAGCGCTGGGCAGCTCCTTCTTGTCCTACACGGGCTGGAGAAGCCAGCTACCCCTGGAGGAGGTGACAAGCGTGGTGTCACTGTACAGCTCATGAGCCACGTCACTGAAAGCACACTGCAGACAACCCTGTAGGGATGCAGACAAGCTGCCGGGGTGTGCGGTGTCCTTCAGCTGACAGACGGGGATGCCAAAGCTCAGGCACATTCAGCTTCCCCCTGGCACCACAAACACCAGTGACACCTTGTTTACCTGCCTGCCCAGCACCATCCTGCACAGGGTCCCATCACCCTCACTGCAATGAGCCCCTGTCACCACGACCATCGGCCTCTTCGGATGACAGTGCACAGCAGTGCCTGTATATGCTCTCCCACAGCAACCCACCATACATCAAGCTCCAGCTCCACAAACTAGCAGTGATCCTACAGGAGGAAACAACGAGCAGCCACAACCTGCTGACAACCAGACCCGCCCCCAGGCAGGCATGCTTCTAGCCTCGGTGCCTGTATGCCCCATTCACAATGACAGCTCACTTTAGGTAGGTCCTACAGATCACAGAACCATCAAATAGCTTGGATTGGAAGGGACCATAAAGACCACCTAGCTCCAACCCCCCTGCCACAGGCAGGGACACCTCCCACAAGACCAGTTTGCTCAAAGCCCTGTCTAACCTGACCTTGGAATACTTTCTAGGGATGGAGGATCCACAGCCTCTCTGAGCAACCTGTTCCAGTGGATCACCACCCTCACAGTGAAGGATGTGTGGAAGGGAGGGACAATCCCACCTCCATATTCCCCAAGGACTGCAGTAGGGTCCTCGGACTGGAGCTGCTGTATTTACACATCTACAACATCACCGCGCAGCCAAGGCTGCCGGTCCGAGGAGAAGCCCGGAAAGTGCCGATACGTTAAAGAAAACCCACAACAAAAAACCCACAAAACCCCACCGTGACGGGGGGAACAGCCCCAGCTGTTACGCAGCATCACGGCCTCGGCCTCTTTCAAAACAGCCTTAACATTTTTGGCAGCTGCTCTGGGGTCTGACCTCAGACCCTGACCTCAGAGCAAAGCGCTCTGGCCAGGCTCGGCTCCTCGCACTGCTCGCCGACGCCTGGGCCGCCCTACCCATGACGCGAGCGGCTCTATCACAGTGGGATCTAAAGGAAAATAAATGACTTCATCCCATTTCTTTTCCAGCTACTTTTGCACCCCCATAGGAAAGCAGGTTTCTCTTGGCAAAGCAGCCTGCTCGTGTCAAAAGACCGATATTCTGGGGGTAGCTTGTTTGGGCTTTGTTTGTAACCCCCCTGTCCCTCAATGTTTGCAGAGCATCTTTGGCCTCCAACGCAAATTCCAAGTTTCATTTATTAAATACCTCACTGGCATTTTCTTTTCACTTTCACACTGCTCGTTTAATATTACATTTGACATTCTAAGCTTTACGGATGGCAACAGAAGCAGAACGAGTGAGCTAAAAATAGCCTCCCAGGGAGACGGGAGGCTGGAAATAGGCTCGTGAACAACAGCAGCCCTGCTACCCTTTGCTTGCCCCGGTGTTTTGGGAAATGAGAGCAATTGGGAGAGGAGAAAGAGCAAGCTCAGGGTGAGTTGGTGCCCACAGATGCTGCAGCCGCGTGGGACAGGGATGGGGAGAGGGATGGGGGTGGGGTGTCCCTGTCCCATCTCACTGAGCGGCTGCAAACGCCATTGCCTCGAGCTGGGGCTGCGAGAACTCGTCACCTTTGCAGCTCAGCACTAGAGGGGGATGTGTTAAAAACGAAGCAGTCATGGTCAGTCTCCGAGGGTCCTGCATTAAGTACGTCCACGTCAACTCTGCCCCCGGCCAGCTGCGTGTCACCGCCGGCCGTCGGCACCAGCTCCCTGTCACACGCGCGTGCACGAGCTCTCCGGCCCCTCCACGGGTTTGGTAATTAATCTGCAGACACATCAGCAGCACGATGAGTCAGTCCCAAGACAGGATCATGTCTCATCTCCTCCCTCGTGGGCTGCTTTTAAAATTAGTGCTGTAGAAGAATTGACAAGAAGAGAAAGCTCAAAGCATCGTGGCACCTGGATCGTGCACCAGGCAGGCACGGGGAGCCGGCAAGAATAGCTTCTAATTATCTGCAACAACAAAACGCCACCAGCCTACACTGCTGCTTGTGATGTTCCAAGTGTCTGCGCCCTGTCCCATCCTCCACGTTCCCTCTGCTGCTGTTACCTTCCCGTGCAGCTTTTCATCTGGGAAGAAATCCTCCCGACAACTCTCCACTGCTCCTCCCCTAGCAGGGGTCTGCAAAGAGCCAGGGCAGATTTTCACAGCGCAGGAGCACAGACCCCGCTGGCAGGTGTCACACACTGCGCTCTGCCCCACTGCCAGGACACACCAACGCCCGGCTGCTCCTTCCAGCACCTCACCAGGGTGATACTGGGCGGCACTGGCCCGCAACAGACAAGCCCGGCTCCAGAGAAAAACCTCTTGTGTGAAATAACCAAGCCTACAGAGTAGGATGCGACGCGCGCCCGCCCGCGATGAAGGAGCAGGAAAATCCTGGCGTGTGGCACCGCAGCTCTTCCTTCCCAACTGGCAATCTCTGGCAATCTCAACTAAATTTACATTCCGAGCGTTTCTAATTTGTTGCTGGGGCTGTCGCCTGGATGCTGGGGCGGGGGCGGTTGGGGTTCGTTCTTTTTGATTTGTTTTAAGGCAGATTAATCAGCATTTAGTGACTGTATAGAAGGGAACGAGCCTCCCCAACATCCCACACGTGTCTCAGGCGAGGTGCTGCTCACTGGCAGAGGGCAGGAGACCCCAGAGGAAGCAGCAAGATGCTTGGACAGAGCAGAGGCAAAGCCCACGGCACCCGACCCGAGAGGGAGCGAGAGGCTTCCCACAGGGCACAGGGAACTGTCCCAGCCAGCCCTGCCATGCCAACCCACCGCCCAGTTTACCAAGGGGATCCCTACTTTTATTTCAGATGCATATTGCAGGGAGGAACAATATGAGGAATATTATTTCAGTGCCCTGGGAAAAATTAGCAAGTCAAATATTGAATCAGGCCTCCAGCATATGCCAAAGAGATTGCTTTGATCTTATCCACACTAAAAGCTCTATTATTGAATTTAAAGTCTGTGAACACATATCAGACCAATATACAATGCATATCTGAATACACATTTGAGAAGCAAAGGATGTTTTGACAAAGGGAAAAAGAATATTTTAGCTGAAAATATCAAAGTTACTGCATCAATTGAAATACAAATGCCTTTTTTTCATCTGGCTCAGTGGCTTTACTGACAGGGCAACCCACAACCTGGGACTTGACTGTCATTTAGGAGAAACTTCACCCAGGTTTGACTCCTGAGTAGGGACTGGGTGGGAAGCGACTGCGGCTCGACAGCAGAGCCACGACTTGCCGGGGACACGGTCCAGCAGGCAGCAGCAAAATCAGAGCAGCTTCAGGACTTGGGATCTCAACCAGAACGGCTGCTCTGGGAGCACATGGTCTGCAATGGCTACTCCAGTCCACTGCCCTCCTGAAGACCCCTAATGTGGGTGTCCAGCAGCTGCTCCTTCAGGAGGAGGAGGAGGAGGAGGAGGAGGAGGAGGAGGAGGAGGGCTTCTCCAAGGCTGGGCAGCAAGCTCAGCGGGTTGACTGACCCCATTGACAGCCCTTTGGCTTCCCACACCAACACCTGCTCCAGGGCAGCTGCCTCAGCCTGCGCTCACGGGGGGACAGACCCATCCTGCTGCGGGGCAACAGGAGCAGGTCCAGGCGAGCCGTGGCCAAGGCTCAGCACCCTGTTCCTGTGACACCTCTGCCAGGCACGGTGTGCCCAGCGCCCACTTAACCTCACAGAGAAGGTTTTCCCGGAGGGCCACCACCCAGGCACGTGCCTGTGACAAAGGGTGAGGACTCGCTGCCACTGACACACGCTGCGGAACAAAACCAACTTACCATTTTATTATTGATTTCGTGGAAATGAATTTCACAGACTTTTTCCACCACGTCTTCATTTTCAAAAGTTACGAAGCCAAATCCTGTTTAATAAAGAAACAAAAAGGGAAAGGGGGGTGGGGGGGAAGGAAAAAAAGAAGTTAAACAATTTCATTTTAATAAAGCATTACTTAGCCATTGGGACTTTGGAAAACTTTCATAAAAATATGCCCGTGTAAATACACCTGCTGCTGCTGAGGCTATTACAGACTAATGGAGGGAAGAAGTGTTGTCTTGGGGAAAATGAATACGGTTCTGTTCCAGCTCTTCCATAGGATTTAATGGAGAATTAAAACCTCCTTATGGATTTTTTGATCCATCCTGCAGAATTTAATGAATAGTTACACCCCAGTTACATGATGGCTCTGAAACTACAATAAGGCTGTATTTTCTTTTACACCTTATAGGTTTTTAAGAGCAATCTCTACAAAACCCAATTATATTTCTATGGAAGCATATTGATTTTCCCTCTTATTTAATTCCATGGGACTTCTCCATTAGAGCTGACTCATTACATGATCCCTCCCCCCTCAAAAGAAAACCCTGTGAAGACAGAAGATGATTCCTCATTTACCCCCAGTGAGGGAAAAAATACCAACGCTTCCCCAAACCCACGGCAGCACTTCGGGTTTCCATTCGCTTTGAGCAAAACACCAAAGGTGAGCAGCCACCGGCTCCGTCCCGCGCGGATGCAGCCGGCCCCGCGGGTCAGCCGGGCTCCGGAGGTGGTTATTTGTCCCTTTCTTCCTGAATTGCTTCCTCTAATACCTCATCAGGACATCCTGAGGCCTCCAAGAAACCATTACGTTTAAGGTCTCTGATCTAATCGTTCCTCTCTTCTCTGCTGCTGCTTCAAAGGAGCTGTGGATTTGGGCTGGTTTAGGGTCATTTGATGCCTGCTGCCTGCCTGTAGCTGTACACTGAATTTTCTCTGCTGGGGCCACACTAAAGAAATCTGGCAGCCCATCAGAGCTCTATGCAGTCATGTTCCCTGCTCCTTCCTTCAAAAAAAAAAAAAAAAATCATGCTAACAGAAAACAATCTCATGTGCTAAATTGCTGGCAAAGGCTTGATGAGTCAACATCGACACCAATTAAGCTAATGAAATGTTAAAAATGTAGAAACAGGATGAACTTCATCCCCCACACCGCGCTGAAAACTCATCTGGACTCGGCGCTGGTGAACAGCTCGTGACGTCCCCATCACACCCAGCTCTGAGCCACACGAGCTGGAGCAGCCCCAGCAGCCTTCGCCCTGACTGGGCCAATGGGAAAGAGGGGAAACCAGTGCTGCCTGGTGTTCATTTCCATGAGTAGTTCTGCCCAGTGACCCCCCTCCGCTCGGCCACGCATGACATTGAAGCGCTTCTGTCTTTGCTGACTCCTGTCTGCATGTCTGTCCATCCTGACGTCCCTGCAGCGGAGCCTCATCTCAGGCCCACTTTGCTACTGACACTTCCCACCTCAATTAGCACCCTCCACCTCCCTCCCACCAGTGGCAGGTGCCGTGGTGCTGTCCCCCCCAGTCTGTTCCCTCTGCCAGACCCAGTGCTCCCTGCAAGCGCCCAGTAGCAGGCAGCTTCTGTGCTGGGGTCCCAAAGCAAAACATCATTTTAAACACACACCAGATTTCCTTATGTCCTGGTTTGAGTGAGAACAGAATTAATTCTCAGTGACTTTACTCACCCCTTTGATGGGGCACAGTTGAAAATATCAGAACCATACAGGGTTTTTTTTTTGGCAACCTACAAGTACGAGACACATTCTGCAGGCTACAATCTTTGAAGCTGTGAAGGGCACCTCAAGGTGAGGTCTGAGCAGTTCCCAGACAGCCTGTTTGGGAATGCACAGTACACGTAGCAATAGGGAATACTCCCATCCCTCTTTGGACCCTCTTTTACTGGGGGAAAACCCACCAGGAATGGTTTCTAGATCCTTTCCAAGGCACAACCCATCATCCGCCAGCGCGTCAGACTCAAGCCCAGCGCTCAGAACGCTATTTTACTTTGCACTTAAAGCATGTAGCAGCCTGAAGTATTTTACTTAATTCGAGTCTTTCATTTGCCTTCTAAATTACTCCATTTAAATCTACCTTAAACAGACCTGTAGTTAAAACTAAAATTTTTGTGGTTAACTGGCTGAATACAGCATCCCAGGAATCCCGGCGCGCGCTGCGCCGGGCAATTACCGGAGTTGGGAGCAGTGCCGCCGGGGACCGGCTCTGCCCAGCGCAACCAGACGGCCAGTCCAGGGCTACAAGTCATTAATTGTCTGAGCACCAGCAACATCTTCATCATTAGTAACTCATTAGCGAGTACTGCAGTTGAGGATTTCTCTTTCAACTTTTGTCAGGTCTGGCTGCCAGGGTGGGGGCGAGGGGGGAATTTAGCGATTAGCCGTAATATGCGGAACGCCGGGAGAAAACCCGCTGCACTCCCTACACAGCCAGGCTCCCAAACAAGCTTCCCATCCTCATCCCACTCCATACGGCTTAGACACAGGTTTACCAAGAAATTATTTGTCTGATTACATCAGCCAGCCACCCAGCTTTCTGCATTTACAGATTTTATAACAAGAATAAAATAACAATCCATAGGTGTCAACAGTCATTTTCAGGTTTTTAAAAGCTCTTCACACAGGCCAGGCTGGCTCGGTGAGGAAAAACAGACGCACCAGGGACTGTAAGAAAACCCACCACTATCTTTTATTCCTTCTCTCTGGAGCAGCAGACGGGCAGGGGGGTGCTGGGTTCAGGCCCTGGGCACACACCGGGCGCTCCATCCATAGCTGAAGGCTCCTCATGTTTTACCCTTATGATTATCAACAGCTCTAACTGCTTGGGCAGCAACCAGAGGATTTTAATCTGCACACACAGAGGCACTTGAAACCCACAGGACACTATCCAAGAGATGCTATCGCTCCTGAAATGAACAACCCCTGAGAGATCATACGTCCCAAGATTAAACATTTCACAGCAGGGATGGGTAATGGGTCCTTTTTTTGTTTCACTTTTTGAATATCAGATACCAACTTTTAATAATCCCACTCGTATACAAAATATTGCCGCACTCCTTATTAGTCAGCATAATGAATACACGCTCATTTTTAAATTACCAAAACTCTCAGAAACCTTCCTGGACTAAATAGACAATTATTTCTTCTGAGAGGTACTAAGAGTCAACAAAAAAACCCGCTTCTCGGAAAGTGTATGAAGAAGATTAACACAAAACAAAGAAGGCTGTTTAAAATGGTGACATAAATAGGATTCCGGTTGTCAAGGAGCACACATTTTAAAATGAAATTATACTGCATCCTTCTGAATGAAGCTATTATTGGAAGCTAACAAGCTCTATTTAAGAGATAAGCATTTAAGAGAGTCAAACGGTTCGGTTTTTTATTCAAATGAATAAAACTGAATATTCATTCGAATAATCTTTTCTGTGAAAGAAAAGACAAAGAAGGGGGGGGGTAAAGTAAGAGGCAAACAGATGCCCCCAAACAAGAGGCTGCGAGCCAAGCGAGATCACTAAAGGAAGCTGAGACGCGTGTTCACGACCTTCAGGTGAAAATCCCTCCTTCAGCATCTGCTCAGCAAAAGGAGTCACTTCGCTCTGTTCATCGGCTGGTTAATGGGCGCTGACGGGCTCCAAAACGAGGTGCCAGGATCTCTCCGAGTCCCAGCGGCTGGGAACAAGCCTGGACCCGGACGGGGAGGGGGTTGCTTGGCCTGTGGAATGGGCAGGTGTCCGCGCGGTGCGGAGCTCCGGCTCATTACCGGGACCGGTCTGGGCCAAGATCATTCAGGAGATGGAGGGGGCTACTCAGCCGAAAAGCTGCCGTGCCCAGCAATTCAACCAGTCCTCCCAGCTGGTGTGCGGCACGGGGCGGCGAGCGCTGGCTCTGCTCAGGGTCTCTCTTCCTTGATGCCAAATGGTCTCAAGAGCTGGACCTCCCAGGGTGGGAGCTTCACTGAGCTCACCCACTCCTCCAAGTCCACACTGAAACCAAGTATATTTCACACCTTTGTCATCACGCGAAAGGTTTTATGTCAACCTCAGAAAAAGAGAGCCGAGATGACGACACCATTGCCATGAAATGTAGCTCGTCTGTTGGCAGCAAGTTTTCTGCGGCCGGGTTTCTATCGGCACGCACAGCGCTACGCGTCCCGGCTGCGTCTGCACACCCTGAGGACGTCGCTCGTCAGCAGTCACACAGAAGCCACGTTAAAGGGCTCGCTCTTTCAATCCTGTGCACATGTTAAATCAAGGAAAACAAGGTGATCACATCCAGCACCAGAAACATTAAACTGAGGCCGATGCTGGGGTTAGACCCTGAAGGGCTCTGATGGGCAAACTGGGACCTATAACACACCTGGGTGCCTACTACTGGCACCTCCACCACCAGGTTGCAGCCCAGCACCGGGGCCAAAACCACTGTCACCAGGGGCATGCACACCACTGCTGACCACTGCCCTGTGAAGAGGCTCTTTGGCCGCTGGGGAAAATGAGCTGGTGGAGGAAGGCACTGGATGGAAAGCTGGAGGAGCCTGTTTGAGCTCCCAGAGCTTGTTTCAACTCCCAGGCTGTTTTGGGATCAACTGATGATGTGGAGCAAGTCACGTCATCTCATCTGCAGCGCTGCCCTTCACCCAAGCTGTGTCTGTATTGTCTGGTTAGGCTGTAGGGTCTCTGCAGCTGGGACTGCCTCTTACTGCTTTTACAGCAGCCAAAGCACCAGAGAGCTCCTTAAAGGGTTCTGGGAAGTAAGTAATCACCAAGGCTCTTTTGTGCCTGCACAATAATTCTGAACACCAAGGGCAGGAGACAAGAGCACAGAGAGGAGAAAGGAAGAGATTTACATGGTCCACATCATACCAATAAGCGATGCGGGTTCTGATTAAATCTCACTCCCGCTGCTCGGCAAGAATAACCCGATGGTCGCCTGCTGGTGCTCTCGTCAATGTGGGACCTGTCTCCTGTCACACACGGAACGTGCTCCCGTGGCACTGTCCCACCCCAGCCCAGCCGGCACGGTGCAAGCGCGGAGCAGGGCGCTGGGTCCCCGGGGGTCCAGGATCCCTGGGGGTCCACGGTCCCAGCGGCCGCGGCACAGGCACTGCCTGACGAGCGGCTCCGCTGACGGGTGGGAATATCCAGCCTGACACCCGCAGCAGCACAGAGCATCGTAATGAGGAATTATTAGTTCAGGCTGCGTTCCCCTTTTGTGTTGGGTCTCTACCTGATCTTTTGTGTTAGCTTCATGCCTCTTCTCTTCTCGTGCATTTAAGTTGCTTAAGCTTTGAAACAGAGAAAGGTTCAGTCCTGCTGTGGCATTATTTACGCACCTGCTTTCTTGTTTGTACCAAAAGTTTTGGCAGCTGGTCCTGTAAACTATAATAAAATGCCTTTCAAAAAATAAAATTAAAAATGAAGAAATGTGACCAGACAAGCCGGGCATAATAACATTAAAGCCCGTGTCAATTAATTTTTCCTCTTCCTGATAAACGAGCCCCATTCCATCCATTAATAATGAGGGAAGAAACAAGAAAAGTTGACACTAGTTTAATTTATTTTCTCAACTTGCCTGGTCATATTTCTCCCTGTTGCAAAGCTTTCTGGTGCTGCTGGGAATTGCAAGTGGCTCCCACACAGTCGATGCATAGATTGGTGTGAATCAATACTGCTCTACTTTATTTGCACATCCCTTGTAATCAGAGGGGAAAAAGTTACTTAGTAAGGCACTGCACATCCCAGACTGCCAAGCACCTTATAAAACCAGTAATAATAATAATAATAAAAATAATAATAATTTAAAAATAAAAACAACTGCAGGGGAGAGGGACATGAAACCAAGACCTGTAATCGCTGTCACCAAATCTCATCTTTACAGACAAACAGAGTGAACCGAGTGGAGGGGCTGGGACATTTTAATTGCTCAGACAGTGAACCACGGATGTTCCAAACTTCCTGCTGTCTGCAAAGGTAATTCAAGTCATTACCCTGAGAGTCTGGGAACAGGCACCTGTGGGTTTAAACATGACTCTGGGAAAAGCCTCTCATTTGTCAGCAGCAGAACCCAACAGCCAGAAACAGACTTGATAAGTCAGCCCTGACTTCGCCACTTTTTTATGTTGTGTCTTTGGAGAAGTTGCTTAAATCTTCCTTGTGGTCCAGGTCCCACGTTTCTTCCCCCTCGCTTTATAGTCCCTTCCTTGCAGTTCTCATCTGATGTACCACAACTCAGCTGATTAAAGCTCAAAATCATCTAGGATAAAAGCTGTCAATCCTATCTTGTTATTTCCCGTTACTCTGATTCCCTGGGCTGCAAACACACGAAAGAAGTTCTGGTTTCCAAAGAAGAAACTCTCCAGCTCCACAGAACATGGCCCTAGTCTGAGATGCACACTTCTCAGGTTTTTACCTCCCTGCCTCTATGGAGAGGTTTGCTGGGAAGAGTGACAACCACACCTACAGGTACCACCTGAAGGTAACCTCTGCTCCACAGAGAACATCTCACCTCATCCTCACGATCACCAGACTGGGAGAGGGATGCACCAGGAGACCGAAGGGGAAAAGAGAAGGTTAACACCTACAGTCTAGGATAGAAAATACCATCCTCATTTAACTGTAAAGTGTGCTCTCTAGCAGTGCTTCTGCGAATGATGCTCATCAAGGCAGATGATTATCCCGCACATCCATTTAGTGTTTATGTGCATCTTGGGTGGGTACAGAAAATAGTCAGGTTCTCCTGGCAGACACAGGCAGGTATTACTGCTCTTTAAAGAGCCAATATATACTCCATGACATGAGAGTAAATTCTCAAAATTAAATCAGCAGACAACTGCCTGAGATCAAAACCTCCACACAAGGTGCTGGCGTTTCAATACCGGCGCGGCAGGAGAGCACAGAGCTGAGGTCAGCCACGCAGCTGGATAAAGGGCACCAGCAAGATACTCCTCTGCTTTTGTTCGGGAAAGCTGCAAGGCTCAGGTTCCTTGCTTCGTCCTCCCATCACCGCGTGGCATTTGCAGAGGGCGCATCGCTCAAAGAAACACCAAAAAAGACATCTTAGGATGAGCATCTGCCTCCTAAGCAGGCAAAAATCCACCCAAAGTATTTTTGAGGATGGACTGTGTCTGATGGGAGGATGAAGGGTATGGGGACCTCTCCTAAAGGACTCATTTTGACCACAGGTCTCCTGTCTGGGGGGCACCCGTGCCTCCCCTCGCAGGGGCTGCATGGCCGGAGCTGGGATGCCAGTCCTGGCCCTCGCCCTCGCCAGGGGAACCCCACGGCCCGTCACGGCTCGCGGCGACGGAAGCGGCACCTGAACTTTTCGTAATAAATTTTTCATAATAACAAATCTTCATTAAAATTTTATTCTATTAGCGTTCTGAAATCAAACCACAGCGCTGAGTACATAATGACTGAAACGCACATTACACAGCAACTTACTAAATGCCAGTTTTATCATATTGTTAATTAACAGAAACCATTAATACATTCACAGATCATTTAGAAGCATTAGCGGTGATCTAAGAAAAATGGCGTGTACGTGCGATACACTTACGTCTGCATTTTTTGCATCTAAATTTTCTACAGAGGAGGCTCCAAAGTTTGCTCCCAACTCAGCTTCTCCCTGCTGGAGACATCGTGTCTCAACAAATTTTGTCAATGGCTCAAGATTTAAAGCATCAGGCTGATATCTGGGATATGGAAGGAGGAAGTTTTCTCGAGCAGTGTTTGCTCTCTCGTCAGTATTTAACTCCAGCGTTTGGGAGCAGACCGACCCCTGCTCCTCACAGCTTTTCACCGCTCTGCCCAGCTTGGTCATCAGCTGGTGCTACAAAAACGACGAGAGTGCAGCTGGGTGGGGGGGGTTGTGGCACAATCTAACAGGCCTTTTTTTGCTATCAAAAAAGAAAATACTAAATGCTTGTAAAATCTGATTAATCTGTCTACAACCAGAAGGGGAACCTCGCGCTTCAAGCGAATGCTTCTGTTCATTAGCGAGACCCGCAGCCCACACGGCCACTGACAGACCCAAACACTGATTCCCACTCCAAAAGTGAGCACCCCACAGCCCCTAATGGTACCAAGGACACTGTCACCACCACTCCAACACCACCCATCACCTCTCCTGCAGCCCACGGATGCAGAGCTGCCCGTGGGGAGCCAGCCGTGGGCCCCGGTCCCCTGCCCGCCAGCCCCGCGTGGCAGAGGACAAGGACCAAGCGGAGGAGCAGCGAGGGACTGTGAGAAGGTTGGTGTCGGTGGTGAGGGCAGGGACAAGCGCCGCTGGGTGCCAGCTAACCCAGTTAGGCTCCCCCATCAGAAGCAGAAACTGCTCCGAACGCGCCTGCAGCGGCCGCTGCCCACCCAGCGCAGAGTCCTGCCAGCTTTATCTGCCTGCCTACAGGCGTCAAATACGCTCTGCCTGTCAATTCTTCCACAGTTTATTACCAAATTTCTGAAATATTACATTTTTTATTATATCCAAATTCACTTTATTGCATTTGACAATACAGATAATCACATACCATATGCTCTAATGTTTTGAAACCAATGTATGTTGACAGCAGTTTTTATTCATGATGCATAATTCTACCCAGGGCTGACAAAGGCGGCGCAGCACCGAGCCCCGTGTTATGGTTTCCTTGTGGGGTGGGAAGCGGGGGCGGATCCTTCTTTTTCCATTTCCTTTTCTTCATTTTAACAACAGATTTACAATACTGGGAGGAAAGCAGCTTTGCTTTCGGTATAAATAGGAAATTAGCTGAAAAGATGGGCTTATCAAAGAGATGTCTTCAAAATATTAATAACGGGTGGGGGTTGGTTATTATAATTACTTGTGCTGGAAACTTGCTGCTGATGGGGTCTGGGAAGCTTGAAGGCTCATCTGGGAGCAAGCAGAGGCCGGGGTGGCTGGAGCCCTGCTCCTGCACACCTTCCTGATGGGCTGTGGCCACCTGCTCCTCTTCCCGAAGGAGATGATGGGAAGGGAAATGGTCAGTGAGGGCATCCCAAGTAACAAGCAACAGGACAAGAGGAACTGGCCTCAAGTTGCCCCAGGGGAGGTTGAGGTCGGAGCTGAGGATCAATTTCTTCCCCTCCAGGCTTGTCCAGGGCTGTCCCAGGCTAGGGGTGAAGTCCCCATGATCCTTGGAGGGGTTTCCAAGCCCCCTGAGGAGCTGTGGTGCTGAGGGACATGGGTGCCCTGGCAGTGCTGGGGGATGGGTGGACTCTGTGAGCTGAAAGGGCTCTTCCAACCAAAACGATTCTATGAAATTAAACAAGAACTTTCCCAAACAGGGTAATCCATTCCCATCAGTTCTTCCTGCCCTTCCTTGAATCAATGCTCACGAGAACCATGAGCTCTAAGCAGAGCTGAAGTGACAAGCTGGAGAAGTCCCTCATCCTCTCCCCTGCCTGTGCTCATCCCACCTCCACGAGCAGCCAAGCTGAAAGGCCATCGAGACTGGGCAAAGGCTTCAGCTTCTCATTAAGCTGCTGGGAGAGGAAAAACCCAAGAAAACCCCAACTCCCAACCACGGCGCTCAGGCAACAGATTCAACAGCTTGAAAGATGGCAACGCTGTGCAAACCAAACAGGATGCTATGTCTAAATTAAGCTGTAATGACGTGCTCGGAGGTCTTTATTAGCCAGGTAATGATCATTAAGAGGAGGTTACTATCTTGAGCCAAGGGCACCTAATACCATTACTGAACTTGTTAAAACCTGCCAAGCAAGTCATTATTTCTACCATTATTTCTTTTTCTCTTAACACAGCTTTCTACCTTTCCCCTTGCGGTGCTCGGCCATAAATCACGGGAGGTGGCGATCACACGGACTCAGTTACCCTTCCTCAGGAGGCTGAATTTAGCTCCTGTGCACCAGGAGCAGGGTGAACACAAGACAAATAACCCACGAGAATAAAAAGCACGGCTTGAAACGCTCTGACCTCAAAAGGCCTGAGGAGACAGACCACAGAACAGCAGAAGCACATAGCAGGTAGTGGTCTTCACAGCCTGGTGGCCTCCAAGAACCAGTGGGCTTCTGCAGCTGGCATCCAATGAGATGGCCCTTGGTGCTGCATGTGATTCACATGGACCACTGGCATTGCATCCATGAAGAGAGGAGCTTAAAATGACATCCCAGCCCTTACAGATACTGGGGCTGGTGAGACAAACAGCAGTTTCAGAGCCCATGTGGGAGCCTGGGCCAAGCTCACCTGGGGGGACAACCTGCCTGGTGAGAGGACACTGCTCAGACCACCGCTCCCCCAAGCCAAGAGCTATCAGGTAGTGAGGCTGCAGCGAGGCTGGGGCAGATCTACTGCTGACTTTGAGAAGGACAAGACACTGAGATGTTTTCCTCCTTGTCTCAGGAAAATAATCCTTAATCCCCTCCATCCCCCTTGCCCATCTGCAGTCCTACAGAGGCTCACGTAAGGGAGAGAAGACAAGAAAAAAACCCCAAAGCAAACACGCAGCTGCTCTACAGCTTTCTAAAAGCTTCACCATGCACTTGCACACATCTCGATCTGCTGGCCCAGCGCAGAGCAGGGTCCTGCGGGCTCACCCCTGCTGCCTGCACAGCAACTGTGGTGGATCTGCCCCAGGAACCATCCCCAGTGCTGCAGACTCTGCATGGGGAGGGAGAGGATTTGGCACCCGGATCCTGTCGACCCTGGCTATAAAGAAGTTGAGGAGGCTGCATTTCACAGTAACCCAGCGTGGACAATATTATGAATGACACCAGCAAGCTGCCAGCTCAGGAACTCATTACTGTCAAGGTACACCATGGCTGGCTGCCAGGCCCCCAGCTTTCACACTCACTATGCCAGAACATCCACACACAATTTAATTGCATTATAATTTCAAAAGTGCTTTTCAAACTGGAAAAAGGCATTCACTGATTAACCAGCGAAGAGCAAAATTGTTTATGAAATTGAATACAAAAAGCTACAGAAATGTAATTGGGTTGTTCTAGCACCTAATTTTCAAGCCATTTTCCCACTTATTTAATCACGAGATACAAAAGGAACTAGTGAATTGACTTCATACTAATTAGATTACTCCCCGCGATATTCCAGGCCCATATTCCAACTGGTTGATAGTGCTGCTTTAAAACGGAACAAAAAATGTGGCAACAGCTTGTCTGGGGCCATAACGCATTTGTTTCCCATCAACCCTCTCTTACCAGAGGGCCATCAAACCCGGGACGAATTCCCCTTAACCTGCCGTAGCTACTCACCCAGAAACCACTAACGTTCCTGGAAAGGAATGAGAAACGTTTGCCAAATGATGGTGGCTGCTCCGTGGTGCATGGTGAGGTGCAGGGCACAGCCCAACGCTCCCCACCACGCCGAGCATCGCCAGCTGCCCCAGGCGGGCGAGCCAGGGGTAACCCTGCGAGCAGAGAGCGCTCACGGCTGAAATCAGAAGCCAGAGGAGATGTCACAGAGGATGGAGGGGCTGGGTGGGATGCGCTGCCCCCCCCCAGGGGTGGACGCACAGGGTCCTCGGGCAGGGAGGAGCCGGGGAAGGGCAGCTCTGCTCTCACCCCAGTTGCTCCTGGTGCAGGAAAAGCCCCCCATGCAGAGCTCAACTCTGGGTCTGCCCAAGGGGGAGAAGGTCTCTTCTAAAGCCACCACAGAACTACTGCCAAGAATATCTAAGCCGTTTCAAAAATGCATTGCAAGGTCATCTCTCGATAGAAGACGTCGGTAAATTTGCCAGCAGCAAAGCGAGGGAGCGACGGGGGAAGCTGCGCACAAAGACTCTTTTTGCACCCTGCTTCCTCTGCCCTAAGACCCCTCAGCGAGCACCTTGGGCAGGAGGAACCCAGCCTGACGGCACCACACGGCCCAGCCCTGCCTGCTGCTCCCCAGAACCCTGGGAGAAACCAGCTCCAGCAGAAGGGAGTCGAGGAGAGGTGGGGGCTGACAGACTGGTGCGTGAGCTGCAATGTGCACTGACTCCAAGCACCAATTTGGGGTGGCCACACCTCCCCCCGAGTTTCAGCAAGGCCAGGAGGAGCTGAAGACGCTTTATTTTATTTTAAAGCAAGTCACTAAATTAACAGGAAGGTTTTTACCGAGTCTCTGGTTTACTCAAGGTGGGGATTTTGAAGATAAATCTCTGCACACGGACGCTCCTTCATAGCAGCCGCTCACAGAAGTTTCTTTAAAGCTGCCCACGACCCGCTCGGCGCCCGATACAATCTGCTCGCAGCTTTTGCACTAATTTTACATTTTATTAGGTGCAACGTAATTGATTATATAATCAAATGTAGAATGTACATTATCAAGATATTGTAGCACTTCACAGGCCATTTAATCAGCATATCTGGGACGGTGCCAAAATGAATTAGCTTGCATTAAATTTCAAGTACATATTATTGGTTGTATTTGTCTCCATGTTTAAGCAGGCCCTTGCTCTTACAAAAGAAATCTGAAATCCTTCAATTATAGAAATAGATTATTTAAAAAATGGAAGTACACTTTCTTCTGCAACAAAGAGCCCAGAAAAGCTCACTCCCTTCCAAAAAATCACCGTGATTGACCACCAAGTTTTCAGTATTTATCAACTTTGCAAAATCAGAGCATAAAAAACTGTGAAGTGCCTTTGTATTTTGAGGTTGCAGTTAGCAAATTCAGCAAAACCAGACTGGTAATGGCATGAGGAATAGGATGGTTTCTGCTGGCAGTGGAAGAGGAGAAAACCAGAGCACCCACGGTGCTTCCACACTCACTGTGACCTTGCCGAGGGCTCTGCACCTCTACCAGCCAGACACCCCAGAGCCCTGCTGTCCACAGCACGCCTCTGAGTGAGGAAGATGCTGTCACTCCCTCCCTGCCCCTGAGAAACGCAGCTGAAGGCTGAGGTTTTACAGCTGGAGGTCTCCCACCCTTGTCCCTCCCCAAGAGCCTTTGGCTGGGCTCGGCACAGCGCCAGGGCTGACCATCCTCAACAGCGCGCACGAGCCACTTGCCTCAGCGTGTCCCACAGCACCCTGAAGTGTGCACAGCAGCTCCTCCTCTTCCTCCCTGCTGCAGCCCAGCTGGGTGCATGGAGGAGACATAGCTGGGGTCACTGGGATGGCCTCGGGTGAGAAGAGTCCTTCCCACTGTGCCGGCCCGTGCTCCAGCCATGGTGGGAAGGGCCCCTCCTGGGGTTGGGGCAGAGGGGGATGATGGGTGCCCACCTGCAATGGGGGCATCTGCTGGCACCTTGCGGGGAGGCAGGGAGGGGCAGACCCTCAGCTCATCCCCATAACGGCCCATTTGTGCCATGTGTCAGCAATGGTCCAATTTCGGGCTCTTTCACCCGATAACCAGTCACTAAAAGACATCAGTAAATCAGAGTCCCCTGATGTGGATACCCCCTGGGTTTGATGATGGGGCCACGGTCCCCCACCACCCACCAAGCCCGGCAGTCCCTGCTCGTATCTCACGTCCTCGGAGCCGACCAGTCTGTCCAGCCAAGAAAAGATGCAATCTGCAAAGACAGGGATTTCTGCTCGATTTCAGTTAGCAGCGGAGAAGCACGAGCTCTCAGCTCCACGGCGAAGGAACGGAGCCAAAACCTGCCACCGCCACTACTCCTCTCCAACGCATCAGCCAAACCCAGAACCTTCTCCTTGGTCCTGCCTCCAAAATTTAATTACCACCGCCGGAGAGTTCAGGGGCACAGCAGCTGCCAGAGGCACCCCGAGAGAAATGACGTGTCTACAGAATTGACTTCGCAGGGGGAAATTTTTCAAGCGGCTGAGAGGCTGCACTCAAGGTGACTCCTGCCTACCTGGCTGCTGCAGCAGCGTCGTGACAGCTCAGGGCTGGGGGGGACAGACCCACTGTGCCAGGCGGGTGCCCTCCCCAGAACACATGCCAGCCCCGGGCTCACCGGCTGCCAGTGGAGGTTACAAAGCCCTCTCTGCAAAACTACAGAGGATGCAACACAAAGCGAAGGACACTTCACCGTGAATACTCAGGCTCTCTCCTCTCATTAACACACCAGCTCCAGCTAAGGTAACTGGGAAGGTGAAAGGCCACGCTTCACCATGGGCACGCTCTGAAAGCGGGTGACGGTGATGCTGCTGGCAGACATCGCTGCGATCCCCAGGCAGAGCACCCAGCCAGGGCTATCATCTGGCTGAGATGTCCCCCTCCCTGCTGGTCCTGCACTGGGAGGGGACAGGAGAGACTGGTACAGCCCCAACATCACAGCCTGTAACAGGTCGGTGCTCCTCCGAACCGCTGAGGGAACTGCCAGTGCCGGGTTCACATGGACAAGCCCACACGGGCACGATTCTACATCTGCACCTCCACGGAAGGACCCTCACTGCCAGAAGTCCCTGATCTTCATCAGCCTGCTTTTCACAGCTGCAGTTTAGCACCCCCGGGTCGAAGGCAGCCACATGCAACACCCGATCAGATGCTCAGCGACAGGCTTTCCTACAGCTCTGCAGCCCGCGCGGATGTTTTGCCCACCCCGAGTGGCATCCTGAAGTGCTGCAAGCCCTGCTCAGGAAGGAGAGTGCAGACTCTCCATTGTCCTGCTGACTCTACATGTCATAATGCAAAGAAATAAAGAATTAGGCATCGAACAACAAAAAACTATTCAAAGTGTTGAAATAAATACTGACTGGGGTCAAGGGAAATACCAGCAGAAATGAGCAGCTTAGCCTCAGGTTAAAATAATACCTTGAGCTGAGCAGCGAGACCCCTCCAGCTATAAGCTTCAGGCAGCACACAACATTCTTGGACATTACTAATATCCCCAGCCAGGGCTCCATCCCCGCTGCTCTTGCTCTGGATCAGTATTTGCCTAAGCAAACAACGTATAGCGCTGTAAGAAGAGTGTCTGGCTATGACAGATGCTTTGAATACATGCACCATTTGTTCCTCTGGATACACACAAAAAGAACAAAGTATTTGCTGAGCTATTCCTGGAACCCAGCTCCCAGCTCTGAGGAGAGGTCAGCACGCTGCGGTCTGGCCGAGGGGGTGCAAGATAAAGCCTCAGACACCCCAGCAAATGCTGAAATACTCAGTTTTCCCCTCTGCACGTACGGGTTAGAAACAAGAACAAAGTTCAAACCCCTCTGGTGTGCCATGCTCTGGAAAGTTCTGATCAGAGAATTGGGGGGGGAGGGGGAATTGCCCTTTTAAATGTAAACTTACAATCAGCTTTTTTGTCCACGACCACAGGCAATGAGAGATAGCATCAGTCCCTTCAGTGCATAAATGCTTATCAGAGCGAACAGGGCCAGGTTTAGCAACGCGCTTCAAGCCGACGATGGATCACGTTAAGATAACCACTTTCTTACATATATATTTAGAGTGGGTACAGGGGGGAAAGCCCTCATCAGTTACATCATTGCCCCTCAGAAACTCACGGCAGCTTCTACTTGACAACTTGAGAACCACCCGTAGATTTACCCGGCCGGGCCTCGTCCCAAAGGCAGCTCTGAGGTGTGATCAGGACGGTGGCTCCGCTCCCCGGCCGGCAGCCAGCGCCAAGCACCGTCCATCACCTCGGCGCTCGCAGGGACGATGCTCACTGCTCACCTGTTTACTCCTCCGAGCTCTAGCGACCCTGTTTTTCCCTTTTCTTTTTCCCCGGCGATGTCTGTATCAAAAGGAGACAGACTTTTCTGAAAGACCCTGTGGTCAATTTGCAGGGCCCCTTATCACAGAAGGCTGGGCTTTGACTTCAATGGCACTACACTATTTTATCTTTTTTTTAAGGCACTATATAAAGAAGAAATCTTCAATCACTGTATGTAGACTCTTTTCTTTCCCAGTAAGCCAGATGCAACCTGCTGTGGAAATGCACAGTTTAGAAGTGGAAGGTAGGCGAGCAAAGGGCTGTAACAAGCACCTTGCATCTGAAGAAAAACAAAGGCCACATAATAAGGCCTTCCGAAAGCATTGACAAATAAATAAAAATGTTACACAGCACATGCACTCACAGAATTAACACCCTGTATGCTCCCTGAGGAACTTCTGCCAAGTCAATGCAGCCTAAACACAACTTTTTGCTCTCGTGTCTGGGGGGTTTGTCAATATTGTTTGGGTTGGTTTGTTTGTTAAGGATGTTACCAATGCAAGGATACTTCTAGAAGCATCTGCTGCTGCATGAGCCTCAGACTCCTCCCGGGCTCCCCTAACCAGAGGCAGAGCACTGCACAAGTCATTACACTCATCAAAAGCCAGGGACGTGACGCCTTCACCGGCACCTGTTCCCCCCTCCCCCAGCCAGCAGCTCTCTGGCCCTTCCAACCCCTCTCTGGTGGTCCCCAAAGGCATCTTCAGAAGAGCTCACGCTCTCTGTCCCCTCCCTGCTGGGCTGGCAGGGATTTCTGCAAGCTCTTTGGACCAAACCCACTTCACAGCCCTTCCTGCTGCTGAAGGAGGGTACAAAATGTCTTGCAAGGAGGGTCCCTTAATTACTGTGATCTGGCACAGCCCAGGATCCCAGCCACGCTGTGCTGGTGGCCATCGCAGTGTTTCCTCACTGACCCTCTCAGCCCCAGCAGCCACCCACAGCTCCACACTCCCCTTCTGAAACAGGGCAATGGCTTCGTTTTTACAGCAATAGCTCCAGACAGTCAGGAGTCAGCAGGTTTTACATTTGTCTGGGGCAAAGACTGACAGTGGGCATTGGGATATAATATATCCACATGGATTTTTAATACGCCATATATATATGGGGGTTTTTATATAGCAAACACACCCTGACATCTGTTCACTGGGAAAACCCAAAGCCAGTACCGAGACACTAAGGAAAGCTCAGTCCACACACACAGAGCAGAACTGGTTTCACAGCCCTGCCCTGCTCCCTGTCTCCGCAGACGGGAAGCGGCGTCTTGGAGGAGCCGGGCGCGAGGCTCCGGGCCACGCTGGGTGCGGTTCCCGCATGAGCAGTGACCGCACACGTCCGACCCGCCTGCGATTGCACTCCAGCGACCCCCACACCACCCCAACACCACCTCTGTGCCTAACCCAACCTGTGCTCTCTCAAACTGAGGGTGCTTTCTGCTTTTCCTGCTCTCTCGCAGAAGGAGCAGGGCCAGGGCAAGCAGGCATCGCTCCAGCCTTGCTGGAGAACAGGAGCTAATCCATTTAGTGGAATCGTTTATTGGTATCACCAACCTCCCGTTGAAGTGACCAGAGTAAACTGAACATATCTTATTCATTTTTTCCACTGTTGGAAGCCAGGCATAAAAAAAAAAAAAGCTAAGAGCGTATTTTGGGAGCGCCGCTGGAAGGATCCCATTGTTCTTTGCTGCATCAATAAAAGCAGTTTTGCTGTTTGATAGTATAAAGTGTTCAAGAACCAGATGCAACAAAGGAGCAGAATCACCCTGGGAAAGAAAACTTTTAATAGGGACCACACAGAGCCGAAGAGCTCTATAAAACAGATCTGCTGGTAATGGGAAAGGAAAACAAGACTCAGGCAGGCACAAAATCCAGAGCCCTTTGCCGATAATCACATCTACAATTTCACTGTGCCTTCTAACACTCCTCAGTAGGGCTGATGTTCTCCTTCCTCTGCACCTGCTTTTCAAGACCACGCACGGATAGATGAGCCAAGAGAGGTACTTTCTTTGCTGAGCATCAGATGTCAAATAATGACACTTTTGTCATTACCGAGTGCCCTCTTGCCATCTCCTGACCCCCCGAGAGCCCGCTCGGGGTACCTACAGCCGAGTCCTTCCTTGCTACGGATGGCTCCCTTGAGGTTTGCTCCCCTGCATCTCCCCCCTGCCCTGATTCAAACACCTTCCTCAGGACGGCTGCTCTGCTGAGCCCCAGGATGCCGGGGAATCACACGCCAGAGGACAGGCCAAGTGACCACCTGCAGACTGATGGGTTTCTGCCATGGCTGCGCCAAGAAGAGCGGGCCATGCTGCTTTTTCATCTGCCACCTTCAGAGGTGACCTTCTCCAGCAGTCTCCCTCCCGTTCGAATTCAGCCAAGCCCAGCTCCCAGGTGCATACGCCCAGCAGTGCTTCATTAAAAACTTTCTCTCCTCCTCGTGTTTTTGGTGTCATTGTTTTATGGATTTCCCCACGTGCTCAACCTTTGTTCAACCCATTGGGGAAAACGCTGAAATCTTTACGCTTAAAAACAAAAGCGCCGCGAAGAGCAGTGACAGGCAAAGGAAAAGGTGAACTCATTATACACACCAGAGCGTTCCCTGAAGGGTTTTCACAGCCTGGGTGCTACCAGCCCAGGCCTCCAGCTACCTGCTGCTGCATCTCCCCCCCACCCCCGCTCATACCCAGCCCACCAGCTCCACTCTCACCCACAGCGCTGGTTAGCAGCCAAAACCCTGCAGATGGAGCGTGCTCCTCCAGCACGGGCAAGGCTCTTGACCTGAAGATGTGGCTGGAACCAGAAAGGTGCCGGGGGAGGCACTCCTGGTACCGTCACACTGGCAGAGCAGTTCAAGTTCAAATACCTTTTGCTTCCTGGCTTTCAAAACAGACAAAGAAATTGCTTTCGGAGAAGCGGTGTTTATACGATGACCTTTTCCTATTGTGTCTGCAGGCACTCGAGAACAAAGCAACTCACTGCACTCCTGGGTGATGGGAAACATGGCCATGTAATGGCTGCTGGGGAAGCTGGGGAGTCTGTTCAGGGTTTGGGGGTTTTCTTGTCGGTGTGATTTTCCTGGGATGCTCAAGCAGTGCCGAGGACTAGAAGCCACCGCAGCAGCTCAGCCAGACACCCTGTCCAAGTCCCACGCGCTGTTTCCAGCAACCAGCGCAGAGGGCTCGTGGCACTCGGAGCTCTCAAGAGCTGCTCTCGGACTTCTCGGCCAGTTCAAATCCCGTTCTGCAAGGGTAAAGCAATCTACAGGGCTCTGTGTGCGCTCACAGGGAGCGGGAACTGCTCACAACGCAGCTCAAGTACGGAGAAACGCACCGGCCAGGTTGCTGCAGACAGGTCCCCTCTGCAGTTTTACCCTCACTCAAGGGTTTGCTGGGTCAGAGCAGGGCACTGCCAGGACAAGGGCTCCTTTGGACCAAGTCCTCATCGCTTCCAACTCTTGGGCTGCAGCTGAAGAGTGCAGCTCTTGCCCTGGCCTCAGCAGTACCCAAGCAGCAGCTCCAAGCACTCCTCCATGAACCTACAGTTGTACTTCAACCTGAGAGGTAACAAGGAAACTCCCGGAGCACCGCAAACAGAAACGCTGCCTGTACAGCTAACAAAGCAAGGGCTGGCCAGCCCCAAAAGACTTCCAGTAGCACAGGAGCCCCAAGGAGCCCATCCCGGACCCTGCGGGAGGATGAGAGCTGAAAGACCAGTGGATGGAGCTGCCAGTCCCTCACCTTGTTCATCCACTAACCCCCCATGCAACCTTGGGCAAAATCCCACTCTGCAGGACCTTCACCTCCCAACCCAGAAAGGGAAGGGTGCAATTTGTAAAGCAATTAGGATGAAAGGGCCTACAGTATATAGGGAGGGGAGAGAAGAAACCCCAACAAACTAGGAAAAGCCTTGCAGCAGCTCCTCTGCGAGGCGCGGCACAAAAGCCTTATTGCCAGTCAATGGGAACAGACTATTTATAGCCAAGGATCATTAACCGTATTAAAAAAGTTTGATGTTCTCTAACAATCTATGTCATTTGAAAACGCTGGCCTTCCCCCTGACGGCCGGCTGATAACTGGAGCGGCAGTGCTGAATAGAGGTAATTATGCACTAGTTCAATAGGCTGAGCCCGCAACTGCGCCGAGCCCCGCTCTGAATGCGAGCGTGTCCTTTCCCCAGGGCTCTTATTTAAATATTATGCCAGCTCCCACAGCCTGCCACGGGAAGAACACGGCTATGTATACTCTCATAAAACTGCATAATTATGAATAATGCCTTGGTTCTTAACAAAATAAATCACCGCGTGCCAAAAAAGTGCTTATTCCAACCTAGCGCTGGAAGAAATTAAAATGCCAAGTGAAGTGAAGCATCCCCCTTCTGAAACACCGATGGTCACCGTTATTTATTTCTTTCTATTGGCCGCACCAGTCACTGGGCTGTGGAGTATGGGCAGGGCCGGCAGCACCACCAAAACGCTTGGAGCCCACCCCTGTCAGAGCGAGGAGCTGGACCAGAGGTGCTGAGCATCACCCAGGACTGCGGCTCCTCCAGTACCAGCCCCCAGACAGGCTACTCCAGCCCTGATCAAGACAGTAACAACGAAACACGCTTGATTCTCATCCAGCTCAAAGTTTATCAGCTTGTAAGAGACATACAGGAGAGAAACCACAGATAGCAACCTGCCGATTGTTATCGGCAAGAGTAGAAAGCTCTTGCGATATGACACATCGAACATATGGTTTTAAAGACTTAACATTTTGATCCACTACACGATGCCATTGTTGTTTCAGCTTGGTAAGACTGACACGTGCCTGACACCGCGTTTCACCCATCCTGGGCTGCATGCTCCATAGACTCGGAAGTAACGGGGGGCTCTGCACAGCCACCGCTCCAGCCGGGCTCGCTCAAGGCAAGCCACAAAAACCATCTCCTTCAATGGGCTGTGCGACCGAGGGAACCGGTATAAAACCCAGCTATTGATTGTTTTGACCATTTCAGTGTCTCCCCAGCCCAGCTGATGCCATCTCTGCTCTGCCAGAGCTCACCTAACTCCGCGAGCTGCCCCCAGCCCCATCAATCCAAACGCCTGGTGAGGCTGCAGGAACCCACCCATCCGGCACAGCCGGCGGCACCAGCTCTGCACCAGCCCCTGCCACAGCACCCCTCCCTAAAGGAGGGAATATTTCACCATTGCCAGCAGGAGCTCAGCAGAGATGAGGGCACAGGGGACTGGGCATGAGCCATCGCACAGTTAACTCATTAACTGGCTGCATTTTGACTTTAAAATGTCTAAACTTGACTACCAGGAACTCACGGCTCGTGTACTTCTGTGCCACAAAAAGAACTTCGGAAACCACCAGCAACGCTGAGCTCTGAAGCAAACTCCCAGAAAACTCGGCCCAAGCCCTGGTCCATAATGATGCTCCCTGACCCCGGAGCTGGGTGTAAGTTTTAGACTTTGATCCATACCATATTTTTGGCTGAGGAAAACTGAGATTTCCCCCTCAAAGCAGCAGAAACTGTGCCTACAGACACACTAGACCAGCTGAAGGCAGCGGGCAGACCACTAGTGCAGAGGTTGGTAAAGCGAGAAGCTAATCCAGGAGCTCCACGGCAGAAACCCCACTGGTGATGGCACCACCCAGCCCGGGCCGACGAGCTCGTTCACCGCGTCCTTCTGTATTTTCTCAGTTCTGTATTTTCCCAGCGAGAGGCCAGACGCTGGTAACGCTCCGTGAAGCCATAACACTTACTCTGAGAGCAGCAGGTCTAATTACCCTGCCAAGCCTCTCTGGTTTTTTAAGCACCTTCCCTTTAAACTCTCAATAATAAGGGCTCTCCTTCCAAATACTCCGCACAGCTCTGGTTTCTCCAGTTGCCATCGCTACGGAGCACTGTTTACTGGTCCCTCCAGCCTGCTACAGCTCCATCAGTGCCCAGCTCTGAGGAGGAGGAGGGAGCAGGGGTCTGGAGAGCATCGATCCCAGAGGGGAAGGAGCACATTGGCTTTTGCAGCCCTGCCCAAGCTGCACGAGCACCTCTGAGACTGGCCGAGGGCTTTGCTGAGCCCCACGCCAGCTCCGAGGGGCTTTTTCACAACGTGTTCCGTGGCAGATCCTCCTGCTTTGCTCCCCATGCAGAGAAAGTTTCCGACCCATCATCGCAGCTGGCCTGGGGCTCCTGCCTCACCACACTGCTCTCTCCAGATAAACATGCTGCTTTTTAAAATTATCTTCTGCCCACAAGCGAGACACACACAAAAGTGGCTTTTCTGCCAATAACGGAAACTTTCAATAGATCGGGAACCGAGATATTTTCAGCACGATTCAGGAAGACAGAGGGGGGAAAAAGAGGGAAACAGATGTTTGGAGGTTTACTGGTATTTTGGTAAGTCTTCCATCTTCAGGGAGAGAATAAAAAAAAATAAATAAATTAAAACGAAATCATAGCTTGAGGTTTTGTATTTTTTTCCCCCCTCCTGTCCCCCAGAGAAGAATTAAATCTGACCAGAAAGTGGAGGGAAGCTGCTACTACCTGTTATTTGGAGGTCAAGTACTGTCTTCATTTCTACACATGGACCAAATGCACCTACCCTGGCTGTCTAGTTTGCCTAACTGGAAAGAACTCAAAACTCTCAGGAAACAAAAAAAAAAAAAGAAAAAAAAAGAAAAAATAATGTAAATTAATGCAAAAATATAAAGTGATTTAAACAAACAGGCAGGCAGAGGATGGAAATGCTGCTGAAGAAGCACACAGGCAGAAGAGCTGCTGCTGGTGCTGAGCAGGGGGTGCTGGGGGAATCTGGCCAAACAGGGGGTTGGGGAAAACCCCGTCCTCTTGTTCCCAGCAACACCGCCCAGCACCCCAGCGACGCCTCCCGCTCGGTGCTCCGAGTCTGAGACTTTGCAGGAGATGATGCGACGCTCAAGGCCAACATTAGCAATGCCTGTCTCTCAACTAATCAGCAGGCAATTAGCTGGAAGAATTCAGAATGAAGCTTCAGCTGAAGAGTAAACCTTCAGCCACTAAATTCCATCCTCAAATAATGAGACTTTATTTTAATTTCACAGTGATAATACCGCACAGCATCCCCTCCCCTTATTTACCTCCAGGAAGTAACATTAGCATCAAAAATATACAAGAAAAAAAAAATATACCCAGCAACCAGCTTTCACCTATTCCCATATATCACTCATCATTTAATTTGGGGATTAAGCTCTGTTAATGGACGCAAACTATCGTTTTGAGCATGCAGGCAGTGTTAATATTTGAATAAGCTAACAACAACAACAAAACGTAGAGGACTAATACATGCACGGTCATTCTTTCTAGCAGGAAGGATTCAGTTTTAATTTTCGCAGAATATTAAACCAAATTTTAATTAGATTACACTAGTGCCTCCCTAACAAGTGCTTGCAAGGGGAACTCCATTGTGCAGAAACACGCTCCGCAGTAGAAGAGAAAAACTTGCTGCTTAAGTGGCTTAATCACTGAAGAGCTTTAAGGTGGCTCCTTTCTTTCTTTCTTTATTTTTTTTTTTTTATTGCAGCCTCCTCACACTTTGCAAAGAGGTTGTCAGAGATGTTTAGTCATAATCATTTCTCTGGAAAATGAGAAGTGAGCTTGACAAACAGGAGTGAGATCAGAAAAGAAAAGGGAAGAAAAAAAACCCTGTCAATATGTGAAAGACATCCTGTTCCTTCCCAGTGACCCAAAACGCCAAGCTTTGCTACTTTAATAAATAAAAAAGGGAACAATCTCCAAGGAATAGCTTGTCCGGGGTGCAGACCAGCGCTGCCTCCGTCGTGCTGCTCTCGAACAGCTAATGAAACCGCTCGTGCACTCCTCGCTCTGAAGGAGAACTTCAAAACAAGCCAAGAAAAGCGAAGAAGGTTAAACATGTAGATACAGCATCACCCTTACGTAAGCCCACATCTGTCACGAAGGTCAGAGCTCCGGCAGCAGCGATGCTCAGCACTGCGCAGCACGGCTCAGCTCGGCTGCACGGAACATCGCTCTGAGACATCTCCTCCTCCTTTTACCCCAATCAACTTATGGGTTTGACTCGCTCATCCCTCTCTCCCAGCAGCTTTTGTTGAAGTCAAAGGCAAGGGGACAACTAAGCATGGCCAAAAACCAGAAGCCACCTAAAACCATTTTATTTCTGGCCTCGACAGCATCTGCAGTCCCGAATTAACCCCACCGGGGTGCTGCCCTGCTGAGCCGCCTGCCCTCCAGGCTCTGGAGCTCTGCTGACGCAAGGACAAGCCCAGTTCAGACGCAGAGAAGCCTCGAGGTGGGTGAGGCCCCGCACTGGGCGACTCCCGTCACTGCTGCACATCTCCATCGCGGTCCGTGCACGGCTGGGCACGTGTCCAGCCTCCCAGGCTCTGCCTGATTGCTAAATCCTTGCGGCTCTGAGAACCGAGGCATCTTCGCACCGAAGCGTCCCGAGTCTAACACTTAACGTTTTCAAACGCAATTAAGCTACGAGAGCTGCCAACCGACTTGGCAAACAGACTGAAGTGATGAGAAGGACCCAGCCCTTGGCCTGCTGAAAAACAGGCGCCTGAAGTTGAGCATCCTAAAAAAAAAAACTAAAATAATAAATAAATAAAAATCACACGCGACTTCTGCAAACCCCGAGCCACCAGCGCCGGGGCTGCTCCCCCCGCCAGCCGACAGGGCATGGAGGGGGCAGAGCAGCAGGGACAGCCCATCAGAGCCACGAACTGGCCCCAACCTCCACGTTCACCTCTGGTTCCAACAAAACAACGCTGCAGCCCCTCTGCCACACGGGTCTTCTGCTGGCAGAACCAGTCGTGGCAGCAGCAGCCCCGGCTGCCAGGTTCTCTCCCTGCGGTTGGAGGGACCCAGCCAGAACCAGGACCTCCAGAACCAGGACCCGATTCTGGCAGGTGCCAAAGTTGGCCGTGGGTGACACAGCCCAACAGCAGGTCCAGCAACACAGGTCGGGTACAGGCTGCTCTAACTAAAGTGCATCCCTGTCCTGCTCCATCATACTCATGACCAGTGGCCTTTTTAATATATTTCTCTTCATTTTTTTTTTCTTTCCACTTTTTACTCCATCGTCCCCCATGTTTACAGCTCACTACACCACAAATCCTTATTTCATGTCACCCACTGGCCCAAGCTGTCCCCACTCACTGTTTCTCCCAGACAAGTTAATAAGATGGAAGGCTCCCCGGAGGCCTCGAGCCAGCGAACATTATCACTTGGAAGCAAGGCAGAAATACTGACACATCGGAAATGACTTCAAGCCTATTAATTACCCTTTCTTCTCTGGCAGATCTTTGAGAGAGAGCTTGACAAATTGAAAGGCAGAAGAGATCATCCTTCCCTGCCCCAGAAAGGGCCCCCACCCGCATCAACCGAAGCAAAACACATCCACCCCCCTCAAAAAAACCTTCTTTGCTTTGTTATCAATTAATTCATCAAAAATTAGCTGAAGCAGAGGCTGCCTGGTAGTGACAGATCTGCCCTTTCTCTGCCTCTTCCCATTTCCCAGGGATGCTGATGGGGATGGGGCTGGCTGAGGACCCCACAGGCACCTCGGGAGCATCACCTCAGCTCTCCCACCCCTCGGGGGACAGGGACAACCAGCTCCCGAGGGAGCTTCCCAGCACAACGCCAATAATCCCCGTTACTGTGATCAAACCCGATACCCCAGATGCACTTCAGAATCTCAGTAAATACCTCTCAGCCCATCCTTCCCCTCCCTCAAAATGTACTTTAAAATCCTTGCTGGCATAATTGATCCTAATTATTATAAGCACTCGATATTAAATGCATTCCTACATCCAACGTGGCTTCAACTACAGGCTTTCGGCAAAGTCTATTGTATAAATAAATGGCTGGATTTCTTATTCAAGAGCTTCTGATTTGACAGTATTAATTTTGATGCAAAGTAGCCGCTCAAGTCTAGATAAAGTCACTACTTTCCACTATGGCTTTATTTTTAACGTGATTTTCATTATTTCTGGCTTAAAAAAAAGGGGGCAAATCAAACCAACCAAACAAAAACCCCTCAACCCTGCAAAACAACTTGAACACAAATCTGCAAGCCATTACTGAGAAAACTACCATTAAATCATTTGTTCATTTTTTATTAGTATCATTGTAATTAAAGAGAATCATATTTCAAAAATATATCTTCAACAGCACTTATCAAAACCCATCCCTGCCGCCTATCAATTAGTATTACAATAACCTCGCTCCCTTGTTGCCTTTGCTATTAGCATTTTGATTGAATGTCTGTTGAAAAGTGACTGCTAACAGAAGATTGTGTTCAGAAAGTAATGTTTCTTTATTCGCTTCCATTGAAGCTTGTCTAGTTGTCTCCAGTTCCTACTCAAAAGAGACAAGACAGCTCCAAAAGCAGTAATTTTGACGCAGGATTATTTTATTTTTTTTTCTTTCCCTCCTCTGCGAGGTGAGATAGATTGGGTTAGGCTGGACACAAATGCTATTAAATCACTCGACAGCAGATCTGGGGGCTGCGACGGGCGCTGATCTGAACACGCTCCAACACGCGCAAACTACCGGCGAAGCGTCACGACCGATACGTGCCCCTGGTAAGCTGGGGAAACACACACCACAGGTCTCTGCCAAGGACCTTCCACGAGATTCAACCGTAAGAATAATAATCAATAATGCATGAACTACTCAGGGAAGTTTTTGGCTACGTAACAAAATGATGGTATTGAATGCAAAAGCCAACAATTTATTAGATAGCCCTCTGGACTCTGGGAACACATCACCGCGACTGGGAGGGAGTGAAGTTCACCAGCCACAATAAAGCCTCTAACGAAGGACGGGTCTGGAAGTAACGTCGGTGCGGCGGGGAAATGGATGCACTCGGCAAGTACCATGAATTATAAAGACAAGAGTTCATTACATCTACTATATTAAAATAAAAATGACCTGCCATGTCAGACAGTTCTATTTACTGATATTCCCACGGCCGATGCTCCCCCTGATGAACGGTCTCTGGCAGGCACCAGGAGCCATCCAAAAACAGGGCGGTCACTTGGACCTGCTGGAAACTGACGGGCAACGCTGGGTCTCCCTATAAAAACCCCACAATCCCAGGGCTCACTTTTATGGCTCTGGGGGAAAACAACGTGATCCCACCACCGAGCCCTCCTCACACCCCCACCTCAACAAGCAGCAAGGACGTCAATCAGACTAATGAGCAATTTAGGGGGCAGGACAGAGATGGGGTCGTTCAGTGACTGTTGGCTGGTACCAACCACCGCAAAGACTCAGCTCTGCAACACCAGGGTGTCCACCACATCACGATGACCACCGAGGAGCCGTGGAGGTGCCTGCAGTGGCCAGCCGGGCTGGGGGAGGAGAAGAACCCAGCTGCAGAAGGCAGGGGCTGATCCCACCATGCTTCCTCCCCTTCCTCAGCCTCCTCCATCCCGCCCACAGCCCAGCCCGGTGTCTGCTCTCTTTACAGGGGTTGGGGAAGGCTTTTCACAGCCTCTCTCCCCCTCGGCATCTCCGGGCTCCACTGGCAGCCAGCCAGGAGTGTATAATGGTGTCAGGTAGCAATTTCATTTTTAAAATGCTCTTATCAAAGATTTAAGGTGAAAGATAAGAAGAGCACACTAAATCATCATAAAGGAAACATTGTATATTATACAAATCAAAACAGTTATCAAAATGAAAAGGTATGAATATAAAAACAAATGGAGGCAGCACCGGGGAGGGGAGGGAGGGAGGGGAAGGGAAGGAGGGAGTGCGCTGGGTTCTGGAGACATTGATGAGATTTCAGGTTTTCCTGGCAAGTCTCAAAGCCTGTGAAGAACGAGAGCAGTGACACTTTCACTGTCATTTTAAAACAGAAATGAAATGCCAGGTACACTTATACGTGAGCATGTACAGCCCCCAACCTGTACGCAAACACGAGCTTATTTATAGGCCTTTTCATATAGATAGATCTATAAATATAGATACATATTTTTCATACCATTACCCACGGCTGTTGGGTGCTTTTATCAAAGTCACCTGACCTGGAAAGCATCTGTTGTTAATACCACTGTTTTATTATTTATCAAATCCATTTCTTCATAGAATGACTAATTTCATACCCACAGCTGCTCCCGTCTTCCCGCCGCAGCTGCTCCTTCCCCGAGCACCCAGGCAGGTTATGAGCCCACCTCCCGCTGCCCTCGGGCTGCTCCTGCACCCTCCCCAGCCCAGGACCAGTGCCCTGTGCTCCTGTCCTGCCAGGGATGAAGCCAAATCGAGCCGCATGGCCAGGAGAAAAACCCCGGGGCACGGCCAGGAGCTGCAGGAAAACAAACCCCACAGTTTTGTCATCTGATTTTTTTTTGGTTTTGTTTTCCTGCAATTGCAGAGAACTTCCAGAGAGTGGAGGAAAACAAATGGGTTTTAGTACTTTGTGCCTGCAGGATGGAGGTTGCCGGCAGCAGGGAAGCCAGCCCTCTGCTCCTGGGACAGGCTGACTTCGAGAGTAGGGATCCTAACAGGGGGAAAATGGGCTCAGGGGAACAAAAATTGGCAACAGCTGAAGCCACCTCCAATACCTTTAAGTGATTTTAGCTGATCTGAACTCCTTGTGAGCTGACAGGGGAATATTCGCTGCTACGAGGATGCTCAAAGCCAATTCTCTTGCCAGGCTTCCCCCTGCGGACCCTGCCCCAGTTTGGAGCGTGCTGTTGAACACGTGTGTTCACGTGTGACAGATGAGGAGGGCGCGTTCCATCACCAGAGCCTCCCTGTGACTGAAGCAACCACACAACTCTCCAGTGACTTTCCCACTAAGAGGAAACACGGAGGGATGGTGTCGTGGTCAGAGACCCGGATCCACGCTCGTTACCGGTGCGAGCGAGTCGGTTCACTGCCCCATAACCCCATCCCCACACCTTACTGGTTTCACTGGGATGCTGCAAGGCTTCATTCCCTACAGGCCTGCAAAAACCTTTGAAATCACTCGAGGGAGAGCTGCGTAGGGTTAGTAGTTTTGTATCCTTCCCTCCTGGTCTTCTTCAAAGCAGAGAAATGATGAAGCTGTTAGCACGGAGAGGTGTTTTAAAACAGAGAATAATCTGCAACTTATCGCCCTAGTTGAAGGCACTCTTTCTGGTCCATAAAACACTCAATAAATTAAAAAGAAAAAACCCCACAATCCAAATCCGCTGACCTGCAGTTTTCTGAAAGAAGCTGTTTTCTCAACTTACTTATTCTATCGGATCCAGCGAAAAAAGTGCCAGATGTTTTTACTTTAGCTTGTATATACAAAAAACCACACAGAATAAGCAAAATCGCTCCTTGCCAGTACCTATTAATCAACCTAATTAAAGAAATCTTCAGGCAAAACTTAACGTTTTGGGAAAATTGCTCCTGAGCACGGGTAAGAGGACACTGATGCGAAACAGCACGGACCCTGGGCGAGCTCCGTGTGACACAACCCACCCAGCATCACTCCACAGGCACCCCGGGCGGCTGTGCCCACCCTGGGACACATCAACGTCACCTCGTACGATCGGCGCAAGTCGGGGCTCCCCGTCCTTCGCCTGCAGCCGTTTGCCGCGGGCTCAGCAAAGCCGACGGGCACACGGCAACTTACAGCAGCAAACTCTTTGCCTTCGCAGCTCCTACTTGCTCAATTCCCAGAGCAGGAACTTGGCTCTAACTGTGGGTCAGGGCTTCTGGTTTTCCCCATTTCTTTGGTGGAAGAGCCCCTGAAACGCAGGATGTGTGGATGCAGCTGAGCCTGCAGGCAGGAGCTGCTGACCGCTGCTGGGCTCCATGCAGGGAGAGGCAGGACACAAACCCTCCGTGTGTCTCTGGTCACCACCTGCAAACCACCAGGGTGACGCAGGGCAGGGACGTGACATTCCGTCCAGCTGGAGGATGTGCTGGGGCATAATGGTTGGACTTGATCTTAAAGGTCTTCTCCAACCTAAACAATTCTATGGCTGGTACCTCTCCCACTCACAAAAGACAGCAGGGTCTCCAGGAGCACCAAGCACCCACAGAGTCTCACCCCAGCACAGCAGAAAACCAGACCAGAGGAAAACCAACAGGATTTCCTGGCCCACTCTGCAAGAATATTTTCCTCTGTGAAATCCTGGACAGCTCAATCACTGCCTGCACCGATGGCTGGAACGTGAGATGGCTCCCATGGGATGCCGGACTCATGGAGGCACCGAGAGCCCCGAGCTGGAGCCGCAACTCAGCGGCCACAGAAATCAGGCAGGAAGGATCGCGGATGTGCAGTGGATCGAGCTGCAAATGCTCCGGGGAGCGAGGCAGCCAAGGGGCAGAGGCAGCCGCCGGCCTCCCCCTGCCCAGCCGAGTCAGCCGGCGGTGCAGGGCCTGCGGAGGGAGAGGGCGAACCGGCCGCTGGTGGAAGCTGGAGCAGGAGAGGAAGGCTCTGTGGGACCTGCCCCGAGACCAGACAGAGTGCTGCTGCGGCGCACACTTTACATCGCGAAGCTAGTAATTTTAACAGCGTCTAATTTGCTAATACAAGAGGATTGATTAGGTGGAATGTATCCACGCAAGAGCTGTAAACCGTTAATTGCAGGGTAGCAGTGTTTCCATTTACACACCCCACTGCCAAGCCCTCCTTCAGCAGCAGTCACTCGAAGCTTCTGCCTCATAAAAAACAACAACCGGGAGCAATTTCTGCTCCCAGGGCAGCCGCTCACTTCAGCACACCTACCCCAGTCAGCGAGGAGTACGTGTCCACATACCTGCACCGACGCACCCTACAGCTCCACCAGCACCTCCACCCAAATTACCAACACTTCAAAATAAACACCCCGAAAAGCAGAACGGCAGCGGGGATAACGAGGAGAGCAGAGGGAGCGCGGCACAGCCCGCTCCACAGCGGGGTCGGGGCAGCAGCCGTCCCTTGTGCTGCCAGCGTTATCTGCGTAACCCGCGTTTCTGCTGAATCTCACCCTTTTGGAGATAGGGGATGTGTCACCTCATCACCAGGAGGTTTTAAGTATGGCAATGACCTTGTAAAATTAAAGGCTTCAACAGCATCTGAGTGCTGGGGGTGAGTGAGGTGGTAGCAGCAGGAGGGGATTTAGTCTGGGGACTGTATTTGGTATGGGGGGGGGAAACCAGCCCCTCTCCTGGGACACCAAACGCCCTCGGCTCACCATCTCTCAGCCATCTCTCAGCCTCACCTTCAACAAAAGCTTTACTATCAATCCAGCAGATATAAAGCACAAGTATTAAAAAATAATAATAAAAAAAAAGCCACCCCCCAATGCATGTTTGAGAGGACTCGCCCAGTCTGCTTCCAGAAATCCACCGGGAGAGGAAAACAACACACCAGGGACCAAACGCCGTGCAGCGCGCCTCAGAATTTTCATATCACATTTTTGGGCACGGGCGTGCTGCGAGTAGGTGTCTCTTTTCTCAAGGTCACCACACTGATTTTAATTCTGCTCGCTGTATTAAGGCTGCCCGTCTATGTAAATGCTGCATTTTGTTCTCCTCCCGTTTCTGGCCTTTCCTCAATTAACATTTTCAAATAGTCCCACAAGACTTGAAGCACTACCTGCTAATCACTTCGCCTCTGCAGTCGGGGAAGCAAAAAGGGTTTTGGTTCCATCAGCTGAGCAGATTCATAAGCAAGAACTTATGCACGGCATTTAGGGTTTCTTTCCGTTCACAGATCATCAGGATTTTTGCTAATTTATCTGTCACTCAAGCTGGCTGCTCAGCACTGACAATAAAGATGGGAAACTGAAGTCGTATTAAAATGACCTCACTGTCTCCTCAGCACAGTTTCAGCTGGGCAGACCTTGCTGGCTGTTTCTAACACAGGCACTCGCCCCGGCAGAGCTCACGTGCACCAACTTTCTGCACGCGCAACCGAACCGTTAGTGGAATTTAAACAAAGTTTTTAAATACCTGCAATTTCCTGAAGAACCTTTCAGAGACGAGAAAGGCTCCACTGATTGACTCTGCACCCTGATACAACCGTACTCTAACGGCATGAAGCTCCTGATGCTGCTCAGTGCTAAGTCAGTGGGAAGATTTCTCTTTTTAAGGGAGTGAGAGTTAACTGCAGTTCTACGGGAAGGGAATGCCCTGTTTTCTGCTCCTGGTCCTGCCCACGCCTGGCCCTGGATGCCGTGGAGATACCTTCTGTGGTACCAGCACTGCCACCTCCCACCTTTCTGTGTCTCTGCTTTTCCATCCGAGGCACGTGGATACCAGCCACTGGTGATCTGCAAAGCCATCATTTATGGCATCCCCAAAACCTTAACAGGCATTTGGAAAGCTATTAAATACCTTCTGTATACGGGTGCCACAGAAAACGCTGAATTTCCCCCTGCACACCTCTTCCTTCCCGCAGGTTTTACGCTCCCCCTGCGATCCTCCCTTCCTGCACTTCCCTCCCCACCCTTTCCAGCTTGGGAACGAGAACGGGACGTTGCCTCCAGCATTTCTTAGTGCCTGACACCCACTTCACCCAGCTGCTGGCGACCCGGCGCTGGCTGTCAGGGACGCATCTGCCTCCACCTCGCCTCCCACATCGGAGCCGGGGCAGAGCACCCAGGACCCAGCCTTTCAGTCAACATCTCTTGTCACCACCTGTATTAGGGCTAATGGGAGGAGGCTGGATAAATTAAGGTGGTCATAAAGGTCTGGCTGTGCTGGGCTCTCCCTCTGGGGCGAGGGAAATAACTAACTTGTTTACACAGGTTAGCTATGAAGACAAGATACGAACGAGTTTCACAAACCAACCGACTGTCCTTTACAATACACTTTTAAGTTTATACTTATACCTTGAAGCCTGATTATGTAACTGGAGACTTCCAAACTAATTGCTGGGATGCATCCGCAACCTTTACCGGAGATGGATGGGATTTTTTAATTTTTCTTATATTGCATTTGTTTGTTAAACAAGAAAATAAAAATGTCAAGCCATCTCCCGAGTGCTGCTGGCAAGGCAAGCCCAGCCTCTCCCCTTCTTCAGGGAAAGCATCTGCACACAGCTACTCCTTCGGTGCGCCCTGGCCAGTGCAGCTGTTCGCTCTTTCTCCTCCTCTGGATGTAATTTTCATTACTGGTATAAAATTAAGCAATAAGGTATGACAGACAGTACGTAGCCGGGCAATTATTCCAAGCCTCAGGTGGCGTTATCCAGCATGAGGCTGGGGGCACAATGACTGTAACCACCCGAGACGTTCAATAATCGCCTTGAAAACCGTGGCCAGGAGCCTTATTTGCTATTCTGAAACAGAGTCTGCTGGGATGCAGGGCTCACACTGCCTTGCAAGCCTTTATTTCTACACTTCACGTAAGGTGCCCCGATGCAGCAGCAATAGGCTCTGGCCAGGAAATTAAAAGACAAGGGAGATGGATCCAAGAATTGGCAGCTTTTCTGTTTTGTTTTGTGTTTATTAACCCCGAAGCAGGGAGCAGCACCAAGCCCGTTGAGCTCGGGGCCGCTGGCGTGTCACTGTGCGAAAGCCACCAGCCCGGCAGCGGCTGTCACCCCGGCCCGGGGGGGTAACACTTGCAGTCCCCACCGCCTGACGTAGAGGCTGAGGGGGAGAAATGGATGTCAAATGGTAAACTGGTGGGACATGGGCACCCAGCCCCGAGAGCAGGGCTGAAATCACAAGCCCCGTGCTCCATCCCAGCAGGCGCAGCCGTCCCGGCTCCTCCCTTGGTCCCACCAGGGACGGAGCTGAACTCACGACGCGAAGAGGGGAGACACAGCCACTGCTCTTCAGCACTGCAGCCGTTAATGTGTTTTACGGCATGAATATTTATAAGTGAGGATGTAATATAAAAACCATACACATATAAAATATTAATATGGCACATGTCATAGCTGCGATCTAAACGGATAGGTATGACTGACGGTATTATCACTCAGCTACCACTGATAGGTCTGTAAATGGTAAATAGTATTAACTAATGAATCTTCACAGCCCTCACGTGAAGTTTTGAAGCAAATATTTGCTTAAAAATCACTCTAACCACCCCCCACCCCCATCTGCAGCTGCTCCTCCCTCGAGTCCTCTGTGCCTTTGGCAGAAGATAAACACTCTGCATCTCTCTGCATCAAGGGTTAAAGTCTCTCTCTGTGTTGCAAACCCCAGGTCCCCGGGATGAATTTCAGCGGCTGGGGAGCAGCGAGGCCGAGCCGAGCGAGTGCTTCCCTCCAAACAACGGCACTCTCTGGAGCCCCATTTATGAAGTGATACAACTGACAAGGGAATAAAAGCCCGTCTCATCTAGGAAAGCAATAACAATAACACTGCCTGCATTTATATCTTATGTCACACTTTTCATCCAAAGCCCTTAAAGCACTTTATGCTCTACAGAAATATCACTGCCGTGTTCCTGGATGCTTTTCCAAAATCCTGCGGGTCAAACCTGGGCAAACAGCAGCTCTCCCTGTAGCTCCATCCTTGAGAGCAGGCGCGAGGTTCCTCCCGAGCTGTCCTCAAAGCACTCAGTACTATTGCCAGGCTGCTGCCAAGAAAAGCTGTGCTGAAAATCACCAAATTAGGCAATTATTTCTATATATTTTAAATACTCCTTATTCAAAACTGCCTGGGGATGTATTTTTAAACGCACGCGACCTTGCCTTACTTGAGGGAGATGGCAATAAACAAATAATCGCAGCGACTCTTAATTATATTTATATCTCATCTATAAAAATGTCAATTATAACTTCAGAGGTCAGCTACAAAAACTGTCCAGCTGCCAAAACCTCAGAACACAAAAGGCTGTTTTTCTCCTAAGAAAAGCACCATCCTTCGGTGAGGCACGGCCGGTCTCCCACTAACAACATCCCTCCTGTCTCTTCCAATAAACACAACCATTACGCCGACTGCTTCCACCTGGTCTATTACTTTTATGCACTGAAATCTGCTCGATGGGGACAGCGCGAAGCCAAAGCACGACCCTCACATTCCTCCTTGCGAGCGGGGGTGGGAGGAGGCGCACGAACCCTTCAGCCTGAATTCTGCGGTTCCCGATCAACCCCAAACCTCGGGCGCAGCAGCCTCCACGTGGCTACAACAACCGCACCGACCCTCAAGTGACTGCAAAGCTCTGCTGCGATCGCTGCCTGTTCTTCTGGAGAGGTTTTAACCCCTCAGACGTGGGATGCTGTTTGTGTCAAGCAGACAGGCTGCCTTTCTTTAATTTTGTTTAGTTTTAAGATTAAAGAAGTCCAAATCACATGCTGTCACTTCCCTCCTCTGTCCCCTGCCATTCCCAACTGTGTGAGAGAGAGTTAATTGATATGAAAATAACTCTGGGGGCTGGATGGCTTTGAAAATCATACAGTATTACATTCAATACCAGCAATTACAGCTTGGGGGATTCAATCACTCAAAATCTTTACTCGTCTTTGTGCAAGTTCAAGACGTGGGACTGCGGTGACGCACACCATGGACAGTCCTGGAGCAGTCGACGGCTACAGGCAAGCGCAAACCACGCACATGGTGGCGAAGCGCATCTGAGGCTGTGATCAAGAGCATCCCATTAGAGTAACCAATCAATATGACACCATCTCCTGACTTACCTCCACTCTCATACTTAACAGTCGCAGGAAGAAGGGGAGAAAGAGGAACATCAGTCAGGAGATGCTCCCCTCCGCTGAGCTTTCCTTTCCCCAAGACACTGAGCCCTTCCCTGCACCCCTCGGTTCAGAAACATCCATCTAACCCTTCCTCCCTCCTCCAGAGCAGCTCACCACCGACGGCGTTTCTTCTCATCTTTGCTGGATATACAAACAAGCCTCTTGCTGCCAGGGTCTGGGGATCGCCTGGCACGGGCCAAGCACAAGGGCAAAGCAGTCGCCCCGTCCAGCTCTGGCTGTTCAACCCTCCTGGCAGCACATTGGTATGCTTCCTGGAGCTCCCTTCCGTAACAAAGTTAGAAGGACATCATCATCTTGCCAGGCTCCCTCCAACCCCAAAGATCAATAACTAATGCTGAACTCCAGATTTTATCTGAGCTTTGCAAGGGTAACAAAATAACACCACACTCTTTCCCCCCCCCTCTTTCCAATTACTAAATCCTTTCAAGATTGACCCAGTAATTTTCAGCTCTATGAAATTTTAGGCAGTGAAGAAAGCGATGAAAGTGATCTTCCAGAGTGTCTGGAGAACTCTTGTGTGTGGTTTTGCTCTCCGGACAGAAGTGCTGCAGCACAGCAGAGGGTACAGAAATAGAGCATTCCCAGCACTTTCTTTCCAAAAAGGAACAGCATCGTAACGAAGCTGACCCAGAAATACTCGCCTTGTAAGTGCTAGTTCATTGCATGGCCATCATCGCAACTCAGTGGCCAAGCCAGAAGAAGAACTCTTCCAAAAAGACACTGTATCCCAATGAAGAGAGGGATTGTTCTACCTACAGCACTCCAAAAATTAACCACTCCTTCAATTAAATAGTCACAGATTTTGCAGCCTGCCTTTAGCACAGCTAGACAGATAGGCATGAAATGCAATAGCTGTCACTCTTATTTTCCTTAGAGGACATCCAGGAATACTCGGATATTAAAAAAGAGAAAGGCATCAGCAGAGGCAACAGAGTGGTTAGCCTGATGACATTTTTCATGTTATAAAAGTTATGTGCACCCTTGGCAAGGCACTAAGTTTTACTTTGGGTGGGGTTTTCGAGCCTTCCCAAGGTATTAATAAAACTCTTCAACGATGAGCAGCTTTGAAAATCCCTCTTACAACATCTGGTTAAATTCACACTCTTGCAGTAACTAACCAGTGTCGGTCCAGCGCTGTGCACGTGGGCGAGTTACACGCTCCCGGGTTACGCACACGCGAGCAACACACTGGAGCCAGAATTGTGTCGACAGAAACTCTCAGTTTGCTTGCAAGGAAATTTATCTCGCCTCCTAGCAGTAGGGAGAGAATTTTAATCCTCTTTCTTTCCCTTGCCTACGTTGATTTTTCTCGGCATAGACTAACTCCAGTAAAACCACAATGGATATTTTATCTGCCATTTCTTTTTCCCTGGGCTAATTTGAAGGTACAGATTGCAGCCCACAAGCGGTTTCAGGAATTGCCGTTAACGCCGCCGCTGCAGGCTACGGCATTCTGAACATGCTTCCAACGCAATCAGAATGTCACAATTTGTAAAATCTGGGGTGATTTTATAAACGATCGATGCGGCAGAACGCGCCTCATCACAACAGCCCACTAGCCACTTTATTAGCTTGATTAGCGGTAGCTACCTGTACAGAGAAGGAAAATATATCTGAGAAGACTGGATAAATTCAAGCGTGAAGATGAAGATGACTCTCTACCCAGACAACACTTGTTTTTTCCATCCACCTGAACCTGGCAGAGGCAAAGACCCAGAGCTCAGACTTTCACACTTCCCTGGCAGCTGCTCCGGCCGCAGCAGCGCGGCCCCCTCGGCACCGGCTGCGTTTCACCCGCTCACAGGAATTTTGGCTAATCCTGGCAAATACGCAGCATTGTCCTTCACCCAGCAAAAGGGCAAGTCTGTTCCCTGGGAAACATCCTCACAAACAGAGCTGACCCTCCTGGGTGCCAGAGAACTCCTTTGTTTGCCAGGAGGTGGAACAGGGGGGCTCCAGCCAACCTTGCAAGTGGGACAGAGCCGGGTCCGGAGCCCAGTGCCGGTGGAACGTACGGGAGGTTCAGGTAACATCACCTCCACCCAATGGCATTTACGAGTCAGCTTTTGGTCTCTTAGTTCCTCCTCCCTTAGATCTCATCTAGAAGCTTACACAAGGATGCTAATGTGAAGAGAAATGTTATGGCACGCAGAAGAAACAGGCTATTAAAAAAACTTAAATTAAATAACTTCACAGAATCACCGAGGAAAAAAATGAAAGACCTGTTGCCTCCTGTCCAACACGTATCATGGGGAAAAAGCCCTTTGTGGAAAAAGCAAAAGGTTCCATGGCAGCCAAGGTGCCCTTCTATCTGTAGCCCTCAACTTCAGCAGTCATGGACCTTTTCTCCAGATAAGCCAGCGGAAAGATGCTTTTGAAAGAGGAATCCATCCTCCGGGGCTTGCCGCTCAGGTTCGCACCGGAAGGCAGAGCTCCCCAGTGCTCTATTCCAGCTTCCCCTGACAGCACAGAAATGCTGAAGCAGAGCTGTTAAGAGCAGAGCTCAGCACCAGCAGAGCACAAACACCAACGCTGCCCTCCTGCCGAAGGAAGTGCTTACACAGCACAGTGCCACCGGGGAAGGGGGGGAGAAAGGAGGGATCACCTTGAGGTACATGGGGAAGAGACGCGTGTCTTGCTCGCAGGAAGTGAAGGAAGGACTGACACCCAACACTACCACTAACCAGGGCTCCATTTCTCATGTCCCTGTGGAGTCTCCTGCCTACCCTGGCAGCAGAGCCCAGTCTAGGCAGGCACAAGCTGTTGGTGAGACCACCAGTGAGTTCAAGTGGGCAGGGACCCAGAGCTTGCTGCAGGCACAGCCAAGAGATTCAGTGGGAACAAAACTCCAGGATTTGGGACATTTCAGCAGATGGAGACTTCCCCCCCCACCATCTCTGGACCCAACCCCTTATCTGGGGATGAGGCAGCTGCTGGGGCCACCCAGCCCTGCCCATGGGCTGCAGTTGTGCTACAGGGCAGGCTGACGTCCCCCAGGACAAGCTGTCCACGTGGAACCCTCTGTGTCTCCAGCCTCCTGCACCCTGGGAGAGGTCTGGACGGCAGAGACATGCTCCCCAGGGTGACAGAGGCAGAGACAAGAAACCGCAGGTCGGGGATTCACAAATCAGGCTGCAAAAGCCCCCAGAAGTCAGGGCATGGGGATGATGGGCAGGATGTGCTGCCAGCCATAACGCACACCATGTGAGCTTGCTGGGTTAAGGAATGGTTTAAGGAAAGGGAACAAGGAACACTGACAGGGGTCAAACCCATGGAGTAAATTGCTAGGACCAGAGTCCCCTGAGCCCAGCTGCCAGCAGAACACGTCAGAGCAAGGATGTGGGGCCCTCGTGGCCAGCACAAAAGCACCACATAATGCAGCTCTTAAATGCAACAAAAACCATGCCAGGATCCTGAATGGAGAAGGGTATTTATGGCCCGTTTAGGGGTGGTTGCAAAGAGAAGGATGGAAAAATCCCTGGATATAAAAGGAAGTTGTCAGGGGTTGAACTTTCCAAACTATGTAAGAGTTCTGAACACTCGGTTTGTGTTACAAAACTGATGGGCACTGGCTGCTCACATGCCTTCCCTGGCTCTGAAGAGCTTATCTTCCCAAGCAAGTCTTTTGCTCGCTCCTGCTGTGTTTTCCAGGGTGCTACAATCCCCGAGCTGAGAGAGGGATCGGTGCTGGGAGGCACTGCTGGAGGGAGGCAACGCTCTCCTGGAGATTTGCCTGACTCTCCCAGCCAGTCACACACTAAGTTGCTTGTTAAGAGAAATATCAGAGCGGTGAATAATTCAGACAGCCCTGCGAGGTCAGGACTCCTGACCCTGAGCCCACCACAGCGAGATGGCAGTGGCTGGGTGCTCTGAGCTGCCCCCCACTCCCGTTCCCAGGGCTCCCATCGCTGCCTGCCCAGGCACTGGCTCCTTTACACCTCTTGGCAGCCTCCCGAAACAAACGGGCCCCATCCACCACTCCCAGCAGCTGAGACAATAACTATATATCAAGAACCCCCACAAAGAGCCTGGAGCGTGAGGGGCGAACGACAAACCTCGGGGCCGCGCGTCCCCGACGTCGCATGGGGGCAGAAGCCACAAGCTGCGCTGGCTTCCCGTGCTGCCTCCGAACGCACGCTGTGTTGCAGCAGGGGGACTGCTGGCACAAAATCAATCATCTCCTTCAGTGAGAAGGGAAGAGGGGCTTGGAGCCTGTCCCCGGTGCCGTTTCTGGTGCTACTGTGAGAGCCCAGATACGCGTGCCCGCTGCCAGCTGAACGGGCGGCTGCCAGGCTGCTCTCTGCCTGGCGCTCGGCATCTCTGCTGCAGCGATAACGGGAACCGCTCGCTGGGAGACAGGGGAGCATCATTTATTTCCACTGAAAGGAATGGCCCTAACTCTGAAAATAATCCTCAGCTCATTTCCACAGAACTCTACAGGCGGGGATGGGACCTCATCTCTCTTGTGAAACAGGCAGAAGGAGATTCCTCTACTGAAGATCCTGCTCATTCTGAGCCACCATCACTGGAGGACAATCAGTCCTCAGCTTCAAAACTCCAGCATTCTTGAGACCCCAGCAGAGGGGTTTAGCACCTTAATTTCCTGGTATCTCAGCTCTACTGCCCTTATGCCCAGCTTAACCTAATGCCAGTCACTTTGGTACAAACCCTCAGCGGCCCTGCAGCCTCACCACACCCTGGGCTTTACTCTCTCCAGGGACATCACAGAGCCTGACAATGGTCCTCCCAAAGATAAGTCATTAAATCAACCAGAAAAGTAATTTCTAGTAAGAAAATCCACGTGACAAGTGCTGAACAGCTCTTCCTCTGCAACATCTGCAGGACAGAAGGATTTAGCACCTCTGGATTTAGCCACCGGGTGATTGACATTGATTTTTGGCTGTGCTCACCATGCAGAAGCTGTGACAAAATGTGGTGCCCGAGCTCCCATTCTCTCTTACCTCTATGCCTGTTGGTCGTCTTGTCAAACATAAGCATGGCGTCCTCTACCTGCAAGACACAAGAGGGGAGATGGAAGCTTTAACACACCAGCTGCATGGTCCACCCAGACACAACACACAAACTGGGAAGGGGAGACAAAGGCAGGAGCAGCCTCAGCACGGCTATGAGTGATGCATCAGATCTCCTGGCTTTTGCTCAGAGGCAGCTCTTCCGTTCAGACACTGGTGGCTTTCAACCCCTGTCCTAGCTCACATGGGGTCCTCAAGGGGCAAAGAGATTGTTAAAACTTCTGTCACCCTAAAAAGCCAAATATCTCAGCAGCTCTTCCACCTCTCATCGGTCCCTGGCTGTGCCTCATCTCAGCCTTTTTCCCTTTTGCAGGGAGATAAGGAAGGGCCAAGAGAGGAACTGTGGATGCAAATCAAGCCCATGACTTCTCCAAATTAGAGTCACTGTCTTGGCTGAGAATTAGGAGGTCAGAACAAGTATGAGAAGGGTAAAAACTGGTCAGCCAAGAAAGGTATTCAGAGCTTTTCAAAAGGCCTTTTGAAAAGCTAAAGGGAAGAGGGGAGAAGGAGGAGAGGGAAAGTTTAATTCGCATCAGGCTTGGCATTTCCACTTCAGAAGAGAGGTGACTGATGAAACGTACTGAAGTGCAACCAAATTGCTTTCAACTTTCATTACTATTTGCATGATTTATTCCACCTCCGTTTAATCTGTGCAGCCACACCTAACATTTTACACTTATTTCAGAAGGATGTTGTGCTGGGGTTTATTTTCCAGCATTATCACATGTTAAACTGTTGCTCAGAGGCTGCAGGAGCTGGGGCAGGTCGGTCCCATGTGCTGTAGGAAACGTCCTGGGCAGTCTGAAAAGAAACTGCAGGCTTAGCTGCTCCCCACTGTAAACTAGGGGCTGATGGCAACCTGTATCACCAGGAAACTGCAGCAGATGTTGGGAGAAGACCTTTGAAGAAAAGGTTTTATTATATAAAGGGCTTCACTGGTGGTCTGTGGGGGTGGGTTCTGGCATAGTTTTTTGGGGGAGGGG